>JAAVTS010002247.1:0-27049 GCA_022845575.1 Baylisascaris ailuri | reverse complement strand
TATATATATATATATATATATAAAGGATCTTTGTAAGTACGATATACAAATAAGACTTTCAGTTATAAATCGTCATGTTCATTGTTTTTATTAATTTCGTCTTTGTTTAGTTGGTTTTTTATTTATTTTATAGATCTTTTCGTTTTACTAATTTCATTAATCTTGTCTGCTAATCGAGTGCTCATTTCACCAACCAAAAATTAAGTTTCATAGTGACGTGCTATTCATTGTAGTAATATTTCACAGCCACATCTTATTGCCTCTACCTATACCTGCTCATTACTCATTATGAATCACACCTCGCTTGCACACCTTGCTCGAAAGTCCCTTTTTTGCCTGGAAAAAGTTCTCAGATTTATACCTTATGAAGCATTAACACTTGATACACAAACTAGTCGATTAATGTTGATTGCACTTTCACTAACGATGTGATGTAATTGATCTTCGTTTAGAAGATCGGTTAAATTACAATTTTCGTTTTTTCCGCTTTTTTTTTCAGATGTACATTTTTTTAAAAGTTCATAGCGCTTTTTTAATCAAAAATTTTAACTTACATGTTACTATTTCTGCTCGAAATAAATAAATAAAAATTCATTGAAAATCGTTTTCCCATGGAAATGAAATTCAGCTGATAAATTATTTGCTAAAAATCGTTTTATTTCAATCATCCAGAAATGATTTTTTTTTTTGACCACTTGGTTGTTTAGCTAAGAATGGAGTCGAAAGTTTGACACCTTTAATTGCAATTTTCTTTTCTTTTTTTTTTTTTTTTTGCAAATCTCTGAGGTTTTCATCAAATTTCCCGCAGTGCTTATTTCTAAAAATTTTTGTTTTTTCTAGAGGAAAGGGTTATTTTTTTATAGTTGGGAAGCCATTTATTAATTTATGAAACTGTTTGATTTGATGGGCACAGTTGCAAAAGCAAAAATACGATACCCTTTTTTCCTCTTTTTTCGAATATAGATTATTTATTTATTTGTTTATTTAAATATTTATTTGTTTGTTTATTTATTTGCTTTTCTTAATTTCTGACCATGTAAATGAAAGCAGATTTTGCATGTAATATTTGCACTATGTTTACTGTTAAATAATTATTGATTCTAATTCTTGCTTAATATGTTGATGTTAATGTGATATTATGCCCATTATTGATCAATATATCCCCCCCCCTCGCCCCCTTAATTTGTGTGTGTGTGTGTCTGCCTGTTTGTGCGCCCGTGTGTCTTTGTCTGTATTTCTGTGTGTCTGTGTGCCCGCATGTCTGCGCGTCCGTTGGTTTTGTGTCTGTGTCAGACTGTCTGTGTGTCTGTGTGTCTGTGTGTGGCCGTGTGCCGTTGTGTCTCTCTGTTTGTGTCTGTGGTCTGTGTGTTGGTGTATCTCTATCTACTCATCCGTGTGTCTGTGCGTCTGCATGTCTCCGTGTCTGTGTGTCTGGATGTCTGCATGTCTCCGTCTCTGTCGCTGTGTCTCTATATCTCTGCTTCTCTGCGTCTGTGTACCTGTGTTCTGTGTGCCTGTGTGTCTATCTGCTTGTTTCTGTGTGTCTGTGTGCCCGTGTGTATGTATCTGTTTATCTGCAGTCTGTGCGTCTGTGTGTCTGTCTATGTGTCCGTGTATCTGTGTGTCTGTGTCTGTCTGTGGTCTGTGTCTGTGTGTCTGTGTGTCGATGTGTCTTTGTGTCTGTGTGCCCGGATGTCTGCGTGCTTGTGTCTCTGTGTCTCGCGTCCTTGCCTCTGTCTCTGTTTCTGTGTCTCTGTGTCTGTGTGTCTGTGTCCGTGTCTGTGTGTCTGTGTCCGCGTCTGTGTGTCTGTGGTCTATGTCTCTGTGTCTTTTTGTTCGTGTGTCTGTGTTTTTGCCTGTGTGTCTGTGCATGTGTCTGTGTGTGTCTCTGTGTGTCTGTGTGTGTTTGTGTGTGTCTGCGTGTATCTGTGAGTGTCTGCGTGTGTGTGTGCGCGCGCGTGCGTGCGCGTGTGATGTGTTATCTTTTGAACATTAGTAATATTTACTGCTATAAAATTTGCATATGTGTATTATTAAATGAAGTAGAAAAGCGCTTCTATTGCATAGTAGAAGAGTTTTTCAATAGGCGGGATTTGAACCAAAAAATTTAAGCTATATTTTTTGTTATATATAAAAGAAAGCTATTTGGCTGACCCTGTTTAAACAATATGGTCGAAATAACACATAATTTAGCATCTTTATTAGATATACTTCCGGTTCCGATCGAGAGAAGAAAAAGATTTAATTTAAAGTTCAAATGAACTGGAACAAGTAATGTCGTTAGTCCATCAAAAAGTTCCATGATTTATGAAAGTGGAAACATGAAAGGATATGGGTCACATTTATGTTTTGCAATTACTTACTGAATTCCTCTTAGGCATTTCGACCAATGATTTATTTTTAAACAATCGCAATCAATAATCTTGCTTAACTAACACTTAGCGCACTCCATTATCGTCATGTTTTTATCTAAACAAAGTATTTGAATCTGAATTGATTTGGAAGGAGCGGATTATCTCAGTCTGGATCAATCTGGATCTATTTGAATATAGGAGGAATCTGAATCTGAATCAAGTCTAAAGAGACGACGAATCTGAATCGAAATTGCGGATAGAAAATTAAGCGCTATTGCTATCGAATAAGTTAAGCAGCTGAAATTTGCTCACTTTCATTTGAATGCGTTTTACTTATTTATTTGATTACTATAAATTATAACAAGTAATAGCTTATATTACTTCGGAGCAACAAACTTAGCGTTAAAATTCGAGTATTGATATGGCACTATAAAGAGTGGAATGATTAATGAGAAATTTGAAGATGTGATCATTAATATTGTTGCTACGACACAATCACCAATATTTTTATTCGACAAGATTCTATTGCAATCGATATCGACGAAATTATGAACGCCGTATCGATTGTCGTCGTTTAGTTTTAATGATTTCCGGTGGTTGCGCTCGCAAACCTTTAGTTACAATCTCTATTTTCGCATTTCATATGCACATTTTTTCGTCCATTTAATGTCTATTGTTAAGTTTTTTTTTTTGCAAATGTTTATTTTATGAGGAGTTTTTTTTTTCGCAAAGGTTTTTTGTACTGTTTTTATTGATCGCCATATAAGTTGCTTACCTTTTATGATTAGCGAAAACTTCAGTTTAATTGTATTGAAGCCGCCGTTATAGCATTAAAAAGCAATCAAAAGAAATCGTACTAATATCATTGGGAGAGTTGCATGGAGTTTTTTTGATAGAGGGATTGAGGAAGCAGGGTACGAGAGGAATGGAGAGGAGGAATTAGCTCGCCGAAGAAATCATTGCGTTCACGAGGGCGATTTTGCTTTGACGAATAAATGTAAGCGAAAAATTTCTATCGGTCATCTTCCACTATTTTTATTAAATTTTTATCAAGGGTTTAATAAATACTGAGTTTACAATATAGTTTACAATATTATATACATTAGCCTTTTCGTGACCGGAGAGAGGCTAATGAAAATGCGATAGAAACTTTGTTTTTAATCGTTATCACCAAAGATTTAGATTGGTGCTCGCCTTTGGCTTGCTAACAATATGACGTGGATGATTGTAGACAATATGCTTTGTTATATTGGATTGACTAATCGCCTGAAACATTTTATTCTGCGTTAGAGATTGCAATTTAACGAAAGATGACTGCAATTTGAAAATCATATAGTAAAGTACGCTGGAGCGCCGATAACGAAACCGTCTAATGGATGTTACGTGAAGTCACAATATGGTGAAGATAAATGATCGATACTATTGAGGGGGTAGCATATTTGTCGTCAGATTCCTGAATTTCTTCGTGGATATTCCTGAATTTCTTTATGGACTAAGAAGACTTAGGTCACTATTTGAAACTACTCTAGAAATAAATCAACGCTTGTCTGTTAGAATTTTAAAAAAAAAAAGACGAGATTATTAATACATTCCGAAGAATGCATCACCAAACCCCCTTTAAGGATAGATAGCACAAGAAAATGGCATAGACGTAAAGCTAGCCCAATGATTCAATGAGTTTGTTAAATGAGAAGGAATTCGACTCTATATCTTTCGTTGAGAATTTAATAACCAGATTTTCCCAATTGATTTAGGCCATCTGGGCAACTGGCCTAGTAGCCTAGTTACAAAAAAAAAAAAATCCCCATCATTTAAGCCTCAACGCATGCCTTCTAGCATATTTTTTCCGTTTGTTCTTAATTGTATGTAAAAGCGTCAACGATGGTTAGTGACGAATGTGTTCGTAGTTATAAATAAATCTCTAAGTGAAGCGGCATATGCATTGCAGTAGATTCGGGTCGCAGCTGCATATTTCTAATCGAAACTAGCGTTCTATTCACATCTTCAAGTGCCATCGTTTGTTTATATTATAACGGAACCGTTCAAAGATGGGAATGATTGCTATTCAGTGAAATTGCTATGTGTGTAGCTGCCACAAATGCTAATTGCTTTCTAAAATTCACTGTTTTTAACACTTTTGAGTTAAATTTTTATTGATTTAAATTTTTTTTTCAACACTTAGTTTAAATAGTAAGCAATCACATTGTGATAATGTTTGTTAAGTTGGTTAAGTTGATTCTAAGGTTGATTTTAAGTTGATTAAGTTGGTTAAGTTGTGATAGAAAGATGTGTTGTGCTTACCACATGTAGAGCTAGTAGTTGATCACAAATCCAATTGATCGATCATTTCAGCATCGATCGATCGGCATTCGAAACTAGTCAATCGATTCATCGAGTTCGTTCACGCTTACCTGTTATTAGAGTGAAGAGATCATAATAACGCTTGTTAATATGATTTAAATAATGCGTAGAAGTGATATAAAACATTACATAAATCGATTTATGATACGGTATCTGCCTATGATCCTACTGTATCAATATTTGCATATTTAGATTGTAATTTATGTGAATAAAACCTTGTTACTCGTTTATGTTACTATAATCGTAATTTTTATTCCAATATTGTATAGCAATAAATTATGATAGTTGAGTACATTTTGAGAAATATTATGCAAAAAAAAAAAAAATTGCGAATGTTTTTAGAATTGGTGAATTTTTTATTGCAATTTTTTTGCAAATTTTTATTGCAACTTGCAAAAAAATTTATTGCAACTTCCGCCATAAACAGATGCAATAAATAAATTTCGATTCATCTATGTTTTTTTTTCATTCGAAATAATTGTGATCTATGCAAATAGTACAATGAAATGTTAGTGGTACTATGATATGAATATTTTAATGAATAAAATTTGGGGAGGGGGGGGGGAGGAACATTTTCAGGATTTGACAGCAAATTGAGGCAAGAAAAAAAAAGCAAAATAGATTAGTTTTGTGCAGCTGCAAGTGTTTATAAATTCACAGCTCACAAGTGCGTTCGACACTCTCGTTCTCCATTCACATTCGCAAGAAGTCAACATTAGAGTTCGCCCTTTGCTCATCTAGGGGGTATATTCAAGGGGGAAGAGAAAGGGGAAGGGGAGGGGGAAGGGTGGTTGGGATAGGCTCATTGTAGAGTGAAGATTCTTTTTTTTTGCAAAATTCTTATTTTATTCTCACGTTGTGCATATCATCTGCTTTTCTTTTTTTTTTTTTTGCTCATCGAAAAATCAGTTTTCTAAGACGTCACTTTGTTTGCTGAGTGCTCTTCCTTCTAATTGACAGCTTTGCCCACCAGTTATTCCACACATAGTCATCAACGATACAATATTAAAGGATATTCACATCTAAACTCTAAACTCTATTGAATGTTGTTTTTTTCAGGATGTAATAGCATTCTGAAAGTTAATATCTGCAATATTTTTTTATTTTACTTTTTTTAACTGTTCTTTTTTCTCAATCCGGGAGTTTTTTTAAAATTAATTTAATAGAAATATTTGCTTCGTTGTTTTGTTTGGAATATTTCGAAATGCAATAATCTTCGAGCGGAATTTAGTGTGACCTCAATTGAAGAGTGTCGCGTAGTTATGACGGAATTTTTAAATCGTATCTCAATATCTTCACATCTTCAGATATTTCACTTTCTTATATATCTTTGATCTTTGCATCTATTCACTTGAATTTTATTTTGCATCCTTCCAAATCTAAATGATACTTAACCTAATAATCGCAAAAACTCTCATAGCTGAGTTAAGTTTTTTTAATGCCGCACAAGTTGTGAAACTCAATCCGGAATGCAATCCGAGACCGGATTTAATCTGGATCTCAAAAACCGGAAAAAGAGATCTTAGAACGACGTTTTCAAAACAAACCGAAATTGAAATTCCTCCAGAATAAAAAACAATCTCTGAAGAAAAAGTGATTTATTGAAAGCTTGTCTCGCGTTGATTCTTTTATTGCCTCAGTGCCGATGTTAAGCGCGTCTCTAAGCTTATATTATCGATTGTGATTTTTTTTATTTTTTCAGATATGACCAGCCGGGTGCAACTTTATATTATTGGCTGTCTACTATGGTTGCTTATAATTATGCGTTGTAATGCGCATCAAGTTTTAATTTTAGTAGCTGATAGACCGACTAAATATCGACATCGACCATTTCGATCACTGAGCTCACTTGGTGGTACACAAGATAGCTGTTCGGATGCTATCGAGGTAAATGTCTCTATACTCATAATCTAGCCTTGATCCCTTAAAGTATTGGATGAAGTGAAAATGTGGTCCTGATCGTGAGCTAATCTGCTACTTGAACTATAGGTCACGAGTGGCATCGTATCTTCACTTAATAGCTGTAAATATGCAACATAAAGTATAGAAATTTTTGAAATTGCTTTTCCGACTCCATGAACAACGTTCCACCCTCTCCAAAGTGTTGAAGGAAAGATTTTTTTGTGTATGTGGGAGATGCATGATTCACTACATGATTCCGAGGAGAGTTCGACGCCTTAAGCGACTCGATTCGCGGTGTATTTTTATTGGAGAACGAAGAAATTGAAACAATATATTTTTTTTAAATATTTTAATTGTCGCTATCAAAATTCGTTCCTTTTAACATCTTCGAATATTTTAACATTTAACAATTTAAAAAAAACCTTCGCATCTTTAACATCGACAATATTTTAAGGTTTTCGGAAATTCAGAGCCATCTATCATCTTCTTTGTTCCTCGAAGATATTCGTATTTGATTTTTTTTTTTTTTTTTTGGAAAAGTTTGAATTTAATTGGTCATGACCCTCATACGAAATTTCAAAAAAAAAAAAAAATTCTGCAGTCTCAAAACTTCCTACCGCTGACCATTTTTACTAACGATTGCACCCTCCTGCTTTCTCTTCCTCCCCTCTTGTCTCCCCTTATCTTTGCCGATGAAAATAATCCCATTAATATTTCAATATTTTTAAATGAATTACGCGGTCTTATAACTGCATTATTGAGATATCACGCGCATCGGATGTGCATTTCTCACAACGATATCAGAATCTACCACGTCCATGGGTACGCACCGATCTAAAGGCGAAATTATATAAGAGTAATATTCTCTATTATAATTGGCAATGGATGAAATCACTTAGAGTGAGAGGACTCGCCGATATCACTGTATATTTAATATTTATTGTTTTTTAACATGCTAATTATTTCATTGTTTTTATTAAATATTATAATTTCTTTATTAATCAAAAAAAAAAAAACGCTTAGAAATTCGATGAATATTTATATAGTTTGATTAATTTTGAGAGAATTCTTTTAAATAATTTCAATAATTTTTGCGCAAAATTCTATATTTGGATTTCATTAATGCAAATTTTAGCTATAAAATGCTGTGAAATTCACTAAATGCTGAAAATTTTGAAATTTGAAATCTATATGCAAAGTTTGTCGAAGTTTTCTCGAAACTTCAATTCTAAGTCTTAGGCATCGAGTAAACATAATAGGTTTTCGCAGATGATGATAATATAATCACTGGTTACATTGGCCTTTGATGCTGCCCACCTTTTATCAGTCATATGACGGTTACGTGCCCCCTTGTCCTCCAGAAGATTGAATTTATTAGTGGACATTCCGGAGTAGCCACTGGTCATTGGTCTTTGATGCTGCTCACCTTTTACCAGTCATATGATTACGTACCCTCGTGTCGTCTAGAAGATTGAACTTATTAGTGGACATTTCGAAATAGCCGAACTTCGAGAGTTACAGAGAGAGGAAAGAGGGGATAACCTACGATGTCCTAGTGAAAAATATTCCTTTGTATATTCATTGAAAATTTTCACCCTAATTTACTTTTTGAAAACGTACTAGAAATTGTATTAAAAGTCTTGCCACCTATGGACAAGTGTTATCTCTCTCCTCCCACTCATCCTCTAATATTATCCTTTCAATTGTAGGAGTCGAATAATTGGGAACATCATAAGTCATGAATAAAAATGATGGGGAAAAAAAGAAAATATAATGTTTTAAATCCCGAACTTATGCGATAACCATTCTTCACCTGTTGAATTCATCTGTTGAAAATTAGAAAGAAAAGCTCCGAAAGAGTTTTATGTTCGTTATTTAAAAGTACCTATTGATGAGTTCTTTTGGATGAATTGTTTAATGGTGTTAATTAAACCATTTTTTTTTTTTTAATTTAAAAAGATTTTTCATCACATATAAAGATGGTTATCTTTTTTTGTAGTCATCATAGCCTTTTTTACACAATTACCATTTCTCAACATGAGAAGAAAATATAAAAATAAGCTGAACAAAATGAGTGGAATTTTTATTTTTTCTAAATATTAAATTTACCAAAGAAATTAATTTTGATAGAAAAATTTTCGTTAAGGTGGATGATGTAATATGGAAATTAGAATCGTCAGGATGTATGTTCCTTGCATGGGGTAATGCTATAAGAGATGCAATTCTTGGTAGAAATCCGATTGATATTGATGGAGAAGCTGCATGCACTATTCAAAAGGTATTTCCTATTAGTTTTATTGTTAATATTTTTTTCTTCAATTTTTGCTAATGAAATCACAAAGATTTATTGATTGAAAAGCTTAAAGAGTATTCGTTTAGTGAATTTTGACTAGTTGAATAAATTTAAAAGAGTTATTTAAGGCGGACATGTTCGAAGAAATTTCCCTAGACGAACCTACCGAATTCCTGGAAATTGCGACGTACCGGAAGCTGCAAATTTAAAAATTAGCGAATTCCCCAAAAGTATTGTGCATTTAAAACACGTCTCTCAGACACCTCTTCTTCTTTTCAACGATCCTCTAGTGGATATTTAATCCCTTTATCTAGATAGCCAATGAAAGTTGTCTATAAAATATAAGTCGATTCTTGAATGCAACGTTCCTCGAAGATTTGAATAATAAGATTGTCGCAAATAGCTTTTTACACGTACCTCATACATATATTGTCATTTTTTATATTTCCGTAGAGAAATTTTTTCGCTCATTTCATATAGCTGCATCTTGAAAAATTTTTAATTTATTTCATAGAAATTGAAAAATTTAGAATATATTTCGCTTGTGTCTTCTTAAATTTTAGCATTTATCGCGAAATAAAAACGATCATTAAATAGTTTAAAGGTTATTGTATTGCTATTTAACTGAGATATAATACATTTGAAAATCTTTTTCCTAGAGTGCAAAAATCTTTGACTTAAGAAAAACATTTTAGAATATCTTTTGGTGATTTTGATTGATGCATAGAAATTTTAGAAATTTTCTCTCGTTCTTAAGTGCAGAGACGTTTTTTCAGAAGGGGGGAGAATGGGGGTGGGCGGGACACAGCTACATAAATGTACGTATATATTTCCTCATTTGTAAGAATTTTAAGGTTTTGAATTTTTTTTAGTCGTTAAATTAATGAGCGAAATTTTTGGGCAAATTGTCCAATTTGCCACTGATTGTCGACCTTTTTTTGCTCCTAGTTGAAAAAAAAATAATAAATACGCTGTAAAATTTTCTCTTTCCGATATTTGCATCGAATTTTTGCATTGAATGAGCGAAAAAAATGATATAGTCGTATATGTTGTCGATTGCAGATGAAGGATATTTGTGTGCGAACATTTGGTCGACCGAATTGTGGCGATTTATCAAACAGCAATTCCACAAAAATAATTATCGGCAATCCTAATTCGCCAGTGAGGTTATTTGTTCTTCTTTTTTTTTATGCGTTTAAAATATAAGAGAATAGAACATTTTAACAATATTTTACTTATATAGTAATTTTTTATATGGTGTATAGTAACAGTGATGGATATAAAATTGAAATATTTGCGAAGTAAAGTGGGCTTATAGGCTAAAAGGCCATAAGAGTAAATTCAGGTGCGAACATGTCATGATTTTTGCATTGCCAATTTGTATGGCCATTAATTTGTATCGTTTTGCGCTGAAATGTTTTCGCTATTTTGTCAAATATGTCACATTTTTACGTTGGCGTTTCCCGCATTAGGCAAATACGTTCGCTATTAATGATCTTTAGGTATAATTTTATGTGAGAGAGAAAGACATTACTTAAAATCACCTGAGAGGGAATTTCAATTAGCTGTAATTTCGCTTAAAAAAAAAAAAAAAAAAAAAAAAAGAATGATTTTTGAGTCGGCGATGGCGTAATTGGAGAAGAAAAAAATTGCTCGTGACGATTGGAATTTTCATCAAGAATTTCGTCCATGAAAAAAAAAATTTCTTGTTGCAATATAAATTTTTAGTGATTTAACTTTATAATTCATAAGAATTATCGCATTTCCGAATTTCTTAGACGGAATGAATTCATGGCAAATCCATTGGATGTCGCACAATGGAATTCCATACTTACTCTACCGCCAACGATGTGGGAATATACGGCGAATAGCATCGGTCTTTATGATGATCAAAAGGGCAATGTGGTGAGGCATATATAATTGTCTACTATTTTTAAGCTTCTCTTTTAATCCTCTTCGTGGTTCAATACCGATTTTGCTGAACAAATGCTTTTTTAAAGAAGAGCAGGGATTGAAGAGCACAACGATTATTAAGGAAAATATGAAATTAGAAAAAATTAAAGAGTGGAATAAAAGGGATCTAGTTTATGGTCGTTGTATGAAAGTTTTATTGTAGTACCTAATTGACTTGACGGGACGAGGTGTGAAAGACGTATGTGAGCGAAGAATAGCGATAACTGCTGAAAAGGACGATTGGGATGTTTGGATGGCACGTGATCTTCATAAATTACTCAGGTTTGTCCCTTGTTGGTTATTGTTGTTGCATTGGTAATTTGAAGATAGTTTAACCGAAAGATGTTTTACGCTAATGGCGGATAGATATTACAATATTTTTGCTTCTATTAATAGAGCTGAAGAATGAAGGAGAATGCTGTGAAGGTGGGTTTTTTTGGATTTATTTGTGCTCATTTCATTGAATCATTGCAATAAGGACCATCAAAGTTGGAAATAAGATTCGCGTTGTTTACAATCGAAGTAAGGTTCATACTTTTTTATATCTTGGTGGAATTCAAAGCTGAAAATGCGTTTTTTAAATTTTTTTATGAGTATCCATATTTGAGAGATTGAGTATTGGGAATCCTCAAATAAATTAGCGCTGAGTTGAATCGATGTTGAATTTTATGAGTAGAATTTGTTTACCGATCGGAAAATTTTCGACGATTTTCGTCTGCTTATGAAAAAAAAAAGAGCCGAATCGTTCAGAGAATTTTTAGCGTAAGGAAACATTAATTTATTCATGGTGCCTGTGCTATCTATAAGCTCACAATCGAAGTTCTTTGCTAGAAAAACGACAGCGATTAGTTTTTATTGATTTGATGTTATTCTTTGCATGGGGTTATATTTAGAGCTTAAACTGTATGATTGCAATAATTTTTAATGTAGTTTACAGTAAGACGCCTTGTAAAAAGCTCCAAACGATTGAGAACGATGAAACCATATGCTGTTCGTAATCCACAAAGGTGGGGATTTAAGCATTCAGAGAAATTCGATAGTTGTGAATCTTTTGGCTTCGATGAATTAATTCCGCCTTGTAAATTCTGTACGATAGAGCAAACGGGAGAGGAAGGAGGGATGATGGAATCAGCCCCATCTACTTCTTGCTTTGGTGATTTGAAATTTCCGTCGATATACCCATATATATTATACAAACAACTTTCAGATATTATAAGCTGAGGGCTCATGGATTTCGAGCAGCGAGCAACGATGTGAGAGATTTTATTGTGGATCGCGTTAAACGCTTCTTCACGAGTAAAGTTCGTCTCTCTTTATGTTCTTTTCAAATATTATAACTATTTGTGCCGAAAAATTTTATTTCTTTTTAAGTGAATTTTTCTTAACTGGGTAATTGTCGTTGTAACGAGATCGATGAATGCCGCAAAAAGCATTTAGATGCGATATTTTTTTATAATCCAATCGATAGTTTTTATTGCAGCAACCTTAAATTTTGAGTTAAATACCCTCGAGGACTGTCACTTTATGGAAGAACGACCGGTCTTTCCATGCAAAAAGATCCCGATTCTCCGATTTTTTGGGTTCTGTTTGCCATTTAGTGCCCACCCGAATTCTATAATTTCCAGAATTTAAACGCAATTTCTGGTGCAGATCTTATTGAACATTGCAAATTTGTATAAATCGATGCATATTCAGAAGATGCAAGAATTTTATTGCAAATATGTGGTAGAGGGTACATTCATATGGCGTGGACACGATGTGAGAGAGGTCGCATCTCGTTCGGATGATTTCACTTCATCTTGTCTTATCGCTCCAATTGATGCAAATATCAATCTCCACATGGAAACTATCAACGAACTGTTAAAGGTTGTATTGTCTGAATATGTTGTGGATTTTCTTATCCGTAAAAGTTGTCGATTGTAGCGCTATATTTTTGTTCTCTTCAATACTACAAAATTTCGAGTCAGTTGGCTGCAATTTTGATCCGATTTTTTTTTTTTGATAGTAATTTTTGCTTGCAGCAATTCGCTTGGTTTTTTTTAAATCGCATTTTATTTTTTCTTATTTCTTCCTAAGAATGACGGGTATATATTCATAAAAGTTTTATACTTTTTGAATCATAAGTTGGTAGGCTTTTTTTCTGATGACATCATTTTTTCAGGCGGATTTTGGTGAATTCTATGATTGGAAAATTGGTTCGGCAATTTCATCAATGGAATTACGTGTATTAGCCGCTGATGAACCTGTAGAGGAAGAAAAACAAGAGGAAAATGAACGACTGGAAACAACTAAAGGGAAAGGGGATATGCGAAAGGAAACGAAGAATGAAGCGAAAGCTATAATTATTCAGGATATCGAAGTCACAAAAGGCATCCATAAAAATGGGACATCCAAAGCTTTGACCACTACAACAAGTCGCAATACTGTGGAGAATTCGACAATATCGATTGGAAAGGAATCTTTCATTGGTATATCTTCAGGGGATTTTTCCGTATCATCGAAAGAATCGAGTGAAATCGACGAAAACACTCAACGCCAGATACCGTTTCGAATTCTAAGAGGTATTTCGTTATGGATATGCAAATGTAATAAGTATATTTGATTAGAATATTATATTTTATTGAATGTTTTATTTTCGGGAGAAAAATCTGATAGAAATACTAGCTATAACGTTGATAAGTATTTGAATTGAATTGGTCGACTCATATCTTCATATTCCTTTATTATGTGATAAACTTATGCTGATTGCCTGAAGCAGTTGGCGTTTGTAGCTAAACGAGAATTGATTAAGCACCGTCATACTTGCAATAGATAGGTGAGAGGATTATTGAAGATATCATAGGGTGGATAGCTTTCGGCAATTTCTTTTACTTGACTATCTTAGTGAGAAGAGGGGAAAGAAGGGGATAAGACGAGCACAGCGCTTCTTCGTAGTTGAATACCTTTCCTTAGGAGCACGCGACTTGCCGCTAAACTGTTATGGAGATAGCGGCTATCAGAAGTCGAAAATCTAACCTACAATTTTTGAGCAAAAAATAACAAATCGTTCCAGGATTAATAATCCAAAAAACATACTTTTTGAGTTTGGCGATGTTCGATGAAGTTATCTGAAGCGGTTTACTGTAGACTGACATATTAAGCCATGAGGGGATCTTATCTCGATAGTTATTCATTAAACAACTAAGCAAATAGAGATTAAGTGGTTCTAAAGGTAATCATTTAACAGGTGATGAAAGAATAACATCGTCAGAAGCTGAACTTGGTAGACGTGACGTTGTGGATACTAAGCTTCTCGAGCCGAGCAACGAAGGAATCAACACCAATCGAGGACATTCTTTATTAGGCTAGATGCTTATTTGAAAATTTTTTGTGCACTTTAAACTAGTTGCATACAAGTTAATATACAATTAATATTTACTTCTTAGAAAATGGAATAAATAAATAAATAAATAAATAAATCTTAGAGAATGTTAGGTTGTTTGATATTTCCAATTCAAAAGTTACTAAAGTTAGAGGTATGAAATTTGATGAGTGTTATATATATTCCTGAATAATTGCATCTGCCAGATTTCACGTCGATCCATGAATCCACGAAAAGAAAAACTATAGACATTTAAATTTCCCAAAAGAATTTTATGCATTCTGTATTGATTCGGTCATAGAATTGCGCCAATTTTTTGAGTAATTTACATGGACGGTTGAGTCAGGTGAAATAACAAAGGTGATCTTTACGTGTAATACACATCTTCAATCATTTGATTTAGTTTTATTGACGAGTCTTAATGGAAAATGTTTTAATTAAATTTCCTCAAATATTTGTTAACGTTTGCCTTTTTTAATCTACTAGTTATAACTTATGGAGGTTTTATTATATTATATTATATTTTTTTACATATTTATGTAGGTATATTATTATTACATAGGGATCAAATTTTTTACCTATAGGAGAAGTGTTGATTTCAGCATTCTTGGCAAATACACTCATCTTATGGGTGGTTGCGTTGATGATCTAAGATCGCTACAATCTAGCAAGTGATCACCTTTTATCTACCTCATTATATCGCAATGCGAACGAACGCTACAGAGAATGGAAGAGCTGCTAGAATGAAGTTGTAGCGTTTTGCTTTGAATATGCTTCATTAATGATGCCTTCTTATTTATGCCTAATTAAATGGTGGAATTTTATTATATAACTTATTGCTATAAGAGCATAAATTACAGTAGAAGTTTTATATTAGCGACTATTGTTTAGTTCTTTGTATACATATACAGCAAAATCTTTAATAAAATTTCATTTATGTAGATCTTTTTTGTGAAACTTTTAATAAAACTTCTCGTTGAGAAAAATTTCTCCTTTAAAAATCATCTCTAAAAATTCAACGTGGAAATTGCCATCGGAAAGTGTTTGAGATTAGATGATGGTTTTTCTTTTTTCTCTTGTTTATTGTGCAGATATAGAAGCCCAATAAATGACTATGCATATGGGAAGAGGAGCTAAAGGATCGAATGTGCTAGTCATCTTTTGACAGCCGAAAAATCAAGCTGGCAACAGTTCTATGAAGGGGATGATGATGTATGGCTGAATGATTAAACAATTTGGTATGCGATGGGCAATACAAAATTCACTATTAGAGGACTTTTATGAAGCTTGTACTTGAGAGATAATTCCTTTGTTTCCATATTTTTGTATAGAATGTTAGTAATAGCCGCCGTTTAGAGTTAAAGAAGACGATAGTTTTCTTGGCTGAATGCATTTGAAAGCTTTTGCGAGAGAGTTTGTTTAGATGTACGTTAGTCTCTCCTCCCAACCTAGTCATAAAAATATGAATTTCAAATATTCAGATATAATATTTCATTTATAGATCGAATTTTCTCATCTTTTTTTTCCCACCTTATGCGATAGAAGTTTACTTATTCTGACGATCACTAACATCATGAATGAATGAATTATTTTTATTGTTGCTTTCATTTTTTTTTTTTTGAGCAACAATTTTAAAAAAAAATTAACAAATTTTCCAATTATTGTTCATTAGGGGCGTATATATTTTAATGTGATGTTATTATTGATATTGTTTATTTGTTGTAAAATGAGTTCTTAACATATGAGGAAATATATTAGATCTATCATAAAATATAGCTATATGTACTTCTGGTGATTTCAAAACATGAAGCATAAAAAATTATTGCAATGGGATTGATGAACATTGTTTAAGTCGTAGGATTGATTATCTTCTGGTCGTAATCAGCTTTCTTACTTTTTCTTCCACTTAATTTTATATGGACATTTATGGATCGTCTTATTCGAAATGCCGACTAAAAAAAGGGTCACCAATATAATCTATTGGTACATTTCCCATAATTTTGAGTGAAAACATGGCGATTCGCTAGCCAAAACTTCGTAGACGAAAAGCGGAAATATAGTTTTCAATGAAATCATGCCATATTTACAATAAAAATTTAAGTTAAATTAAAGATTCCCCTGTAATATTTTTTCATATAAATGCGAACCAATGTTCATATCCATTTGTATAGATGAAAATGTCTTTGCTCGCTAATACTCTTTAGTTATATATCCCTTAGCAAAGTCTTTCTTTCTTTTTTTTTGCTTTTTTTGAATGGGTTTTTGAATGAGGGAATAAAAATACTAAGCTAAACAACATTGTAGTGTTTAAAGCTGCTAGCAAGTTGAATTCACTGTTCGTAAAATAAAAAAAAAGGTGAAATCACGTGGTCAAGGTGCGCTACATTGTTGCATCAATAAGAACGTTGTATTCACATACGTTTCTAATGCTTCCGATATGATTATGAGCTTCGATTGTAATATAAATCTATGCGATATTAACTGCGGTAATTGCTTTCTTATTCAAATGCCTTTCATTGTCTTTAATTATTTGATCATCGATGCTTTCGTTGGTTGTAAAAAATAAAAAAAAAAGAAAAAAAAAGAAAGGAAGTTCAATTATATAAGGAATGTACTTTTTGCTCTTGTTTTCTTTTCTTGTGATATATAACCCTTTGTAGAAATTTGAATATGACAATATTTATGGCTATAGAAAATCAATCATGTTTGCAGTTTGGTTTTGAATAATGGAATAACAATGAATTTTGAAGTGATTAGGGTTTTCAAGACGTGGACAAATCCAATCCTTGATGTGAAAACTTGGAGGAGCATCTGTTTCTTTGCTTTTATTGATAGATTCATGCTCTCCTTCAACCTATTTCTCTCCGGAGCGTTGTGGATGCTTAAACAACTCCTTGTGGGTGTTACTTTTTAAGAATCAAGAACTTTTTGGTTTACAACCTTTTTCTCGGGTGACATAAATGGTCAAAATGCGATCAAATACTGTTGGTTCGAGACATTGATACGGTAAACGGACGATTGTAAACCTTTATTGCATTTATTTCTTGCCGGTAATCTGTGAGCCGGAATTGTTTGAAAGTGAGCTGTCTCGTAAGCTCAACTCATGAAGTGAAATCTGCGAAAGTATTTTTTTTTTTTTTTTTAGAGTTGACAGGTTGGCGGTGTCAGAAAAAAGTCTGGCCGCATGTCCAGAATTTCACTTACAAAGCGAAATGCTTTATACATCCACAAATATTGATGTTTTATTTACTAAGCGAACTCAAAGTAGAGTGGAGTTGGGCACTTATTACCGTCGCAAAGTAAACGCCGATTCGAAAATAATTTTTGCGAAAGGCGACCACAAGTATATCCACTACGATGTAAAGAACAATTATATAAAACTAAATAGCATATTTCAGAGGCACATGGATATGAATATACTCTAAAGCATGCCGGTTCTGATAAGACGGGACATTGTATTGATATTGAGGTGCTTGAGTGCTTAGATGTCTTACTTCTTCCTCCACCATCCCACAGAAAAATGTAGCAATTCACATACGGATCACCATCGTATCGCCTCACATTAACAGAACAATTCTGGGCACAGAGTGCCTTCGAATAGTCCAATTCAACTTTCTATTCGCTTATGATTTTGTTCGTCTTCCAGCACCCAAGCTTTCACACTTTAAAAAAGAAATAAGAAATTTAAAATAGATAAAACAGTTGAGGAATCGAAGAGCAGTGTTGATCAAGAGGCCACGAAAAGAAACACAACTAAGCGGAAGATATGAGATAGAAAAATAAAGCTTCTGGAATTATTAGAAACGACGAGAAATACATAAAACGAAAGGGAAGGCCAAGAAGGGCAGGAAGCACTCGAAGTGCATAAATGAAACCCCGTAAGATCGGGCCGCTTATAAACGTCAATATAAGCTATGAACTCCTTAACGGGACAACCGTCTACCTAATTAAATATATTCCAATTTTTTACAAACATACAAATCGAACGTAGGCGAATTGCAACCGTTAAAATGTCACCCATCAGGAATCTTCTACCACCTATGACAATTTCTTCGTCTATCAACCATTTTATTCAGCACTTTCCAGTCCCTACCACCTTCTTCTACGCTACTACCTGCTCGAATCTACTCATGCCAACCATGAATATTTCGAAAACAATTCCCCCACTGGTTGTAAAAGAAAGAAAAACCCGCTCTGCAAACCCGAAACTAACTCGTTAGTCAGAAACGGGAAAAGAGGTGACCCGTTGAAGGAAATACAGCTGTGAAACAAAACCACATATACTTCGGTGTACCTCGTTCAATGAGCGAATTCTCAACCGCAAAAACAAACCATATAGAGCGCAAGGGCTTACACGATTTTAATTCCGCATAGACCTAATATGTGGACTTGTATAAGTTGTAGATTAAAAGTATTGAAAATGGAAACAACTTAGAAAATATAGTATTATAACAAACAGCGGTTAACATTTCACTTCATCGTAGCTCGACATAGTTGGCCGGAAATAGTCCATACTGCCCATTGCACATTCCACGCCACCAACCCGCATCCACCTGAACATACGTCGTTGCGGTTGAGAAGGTTGAGACATCACTGTTATACACAAACCCACAATTATACCCACCCGTCAGTATGTCCTCCTATCTGCTTAACACAGGCATTCTGCTACCCAACGTTCATAGCTTACTTAGCTAAGCGCCAATTTAGATATTCCCACCAGTGTTCACGCTGCTCCACTAATTTTTCAACAAGTACCAAAATAGATCGCCGGGATACTCTTCACAAATCATATCACAATAGAGCAACTAAATTCAGCTTGGTTCCAAGTGCTTAAAAACCAGTTGGGCGGACCTCAGCGGATTTAACTCACCTCAATGTGGTAATCGATTTATCATTTCTATAATGTTCCTACATAAAATATTTTATTATAAGTTGTCCAGTCCTCTTGCATGCTGAATCAATGCGGTGCAAGTTTAATTCACTCATATTTTCTGTATTGAAGTTGACTAGATTTTGGATGGATTTAACTAAGGTTCTGGATGTAACTAAGATCAGATTCTACCTAGATTCTGCTCCCAATAAACACTACCAAATGGTACCTAGATAGAGCATCGGGAACTCAGAAGTAAACAGGTTCGAATCAATATGCTGAACATCGACAACGAAGACAAACAAAGCCCATTGTAGGACAAACAAACCTTTCGTAGTAAGCAAGTTCTCTATGACGTACATTCTAATGTATACTTAGGAAGTGGAAAGAGGTTGCCAAGGATTTCACACAAAAGCAACACATAACTGCTTAGCTCTGCTCATGCAGGCTTGAAGGACCCACAAATATTAAAAAAAAAACTGTCCGTTACCTCAAGTGAACGCTAAAAACACTTAATGAAAAGGAAAAACACCTGATCGATATTAGTTATGATATCATCGGGTTCAAAACTAATTTCGTCATCGTCTTGCTTCTGATAGTCGTAGATCGCGATCGCAGTGAGTCCAGTCGAGCTGAGTGGATGCGGTGGCGGTGATAGTGGATCACTCGTCGTGAGTACTGGNTCTGTAACACATATACGTTCAAGAAATCCCTCAAATCCACATCATATGGAAAATCCCACTAGGGAAGTACTAACAACGTGATAATTTTCGAAGTCATCCCCTTGAATAAAATAATAAAACGTAGATGAACTCAAGAAACTTCGAAGAAAAAAT
Organism: Baylisascaris ailuri; assembly: GCA_022845575.1. NCBI lineage: Eukaryota > Metazoa > Nematoda > Chromadorea > Rhabditida > Ascarididae > Baylisascaris > Baylisascaris ailuri. The sequence goes on along the minus strand of JAAVTS010002247.1, from coordinate 7,119 downwards.
AATACTTCAGAGGGAGGTTCCCCATATTCTGGCAGACGTGCTCCATTTGTTGGAGTCTGAGTGGTGGGTGCTGGTGGTGGCACATCGGTTGGAACATAATCATAACGATGTCCATATGGTACATCAGATGACTGCTGTGCCGCCTGAAATATCATCACCGATCTTCGACTTTCATGTATTTTTTATTTTTTTATTTTATTTTTTGCATCAATCATACAAACGTGAAAAAAGTGCGCTGAGAAACTCAAACAAATATTAGGGAAGTTTTGAAGACGTTTTATATTAAAAAAAAAAAATACAACTTGAAAAAAAACCTCCTACACGCCTTAAGCACATCGGCGCTATCTACTTTTCATAATTGTGGTATTCGACCTACAAGCAGGTAGTGATAATCTCTTCCAGCGTATATTCCTATCACCCCAAATGATGCAACAGCCGAGAAATGAGAGGAAAGAAGCCGCGCGTAAATTTGAACAAAACAGTTATGGAAAAGACGAACAGTAGAAGCCATGTCGTAAAAACAAATCACATTCAAGTTTGCAAAAAAATGATTCGAAACATTCCTAAAGATGCAAAAAACAGTGAATATCAAATGTTTCTTCCGCAATTGCCAACTGACAGCATAAGTTTTGCGGTCGAAATTTCAGAAAAGATTTCGATGCATTCGAGCACTTCATTAAAATATTACATTGAGCTGATAAGGATACAATGGAAAAGTAAAAAAGCGGCCGATCATGATGTAAAGCTGCAAAATTATTCTAAACTTAAATAAATGAAAGAAAAAAAAAATCTTAAAACGAGCTGCTTCAAAATAAACAATGAATGCTTGGGATATATTCGCGAATATGTACTACGCCCCGTCAAATATGCACATATCCAAGATATGGTTTCGGAAATAACGTGGATATAATAAAGTCGGGATATCACTCATAACCGGTGACTCCGATCCGTGACCCATAGAATTTGTTTCCCTGCGATATTAGAATGAGAAAAAAAGTACCTATGCAACTTTCTCGTCTAATCCACTTGAAAGCATAGTTTTCTTCGAATACCAAACGTATGATACAGGCAGGCGTTTTTTGGACGAGCACTTCACATAAACTACAGTTATTTGAAATTCTAAAATAGCTCTCTGCTTAAGATGCGTCAAAACCAATCCCCTCGTAAATATCCACCTACTTGTGCAACAGGTTGCGATATATTTTGTGGTTCTTCACTCCAATCTTGCTCTTCGTCGTCATCTTCATTCGTCGGCATACGTTTTATCATTTCATTCACCGATTTTGCTCCTGTAGCATTCGGTATTGTCGTCATATCTGCAGTCAGCGACAAAATCATTTAACAGTGAACCTCGAAAATAATGAAATCGTAGCCATATTCATGAATGATGACTAGATAACGTATCATCATCAATAACAGAATAGTGGAACATAAAATATACTCAGTTTTACAATGTCAACAATTTTACAAACGAGATATACGAGTCCTGTAGAAAGGAATAAAGGGGGAAAGAGGGTATAAAAGGGTAGAAAAAGTGTACATGCAATCCTTGCTCCCATGCCTCCAACGTTCCGCACGTCAAGAAAGACCGCGCTAACTGCATGCACATAACTCCCCACCACCCGTTGTGGTGCATTAAGGACCGACCACCTTCACATCACGGGGCGTGGCCCATTCCAGTAGCTGCTTCAAGCTTGCCGCCAAATATACTCCGATCATGTCAAGTACCACTCATCTTTCTTAGGTGTTCTCATCCTTCCCATCTTTATAGCACACCTCTTAAAGCATGACCCTCTCTACCTCCCTTTATAAACTCTTTGCCATTCCTTCTGTGGCTCTTTGCTGCGCTCTCTTTTGCAAACATCTTGCTGCGTCACTACCCCCCCCCCCCCTCCCAAAATAAAAAAGCATGCATATCGCTTCGCTAACACACATAAGAAAAACCAAACCAATTCAATTCAGCCAAATATATAAAAAACATAGTATCCAACCTGATGCAACTTGAGGCTGTCTATTCACAGCAGCAGGATTGAAATCTGGCAATTTGATGGGTTCGGCAGCTGGATGAGGCTCGAGTTGCTCGACTTCTTTTGGATATTCGAAGGAAGATTCTCTCACTTCAGGTTCGCGAATAGGAGTTGCTGCCAGTCCTGGCATTATCGCTACGGCGCCTACTGGAGTGCGTGACGGACGTTTCATCGCACCTAAAGCACTAATATTTTGAGTAAATAATTACTCTATCACTTGGGCTAAATCATTTGCATATTGATTAATTTGCATAATATGGCTCATCCTTCCAACCCCTCCCCAGGCATCATAGTACTGGCACGAAAAACAGAATGCTATAAAAGTGAATAACCGTATTGCAGCATGATTTGACGGCATGGAAAGCGTATAATCTTCACTGTTGTTTAAGTAAAAACTTCTTGGCACTTCATTCGGCAATCCATAAAGTAATGATAATTTCAATACAGAAATCGATATGAAAATGAATTCAACTGCAATTAATTCAAATCAAAATCGTATAAATGACGAATTCGAGTCAATTTCTTTATGCAAATTTGAAGAGGAAAATATATTCATCGAAAGCGACTAATAATTTTTTAAAACTATAAGCTAAAATTCAAATGATGAAAAAATATTATTGATTTATTAGAGAAAATGAGAGAAAAAAATTACTTCCAGATTAATATTTCTAGTAAGAAACACGAAACTAGAGGAATTCATATTCTGCATTCAAAAAAAAATTTTTTTTTTTGCTTTCCATCTTCACCTTCAACAAGCTGCAAGCTTATTTGCTTATTTTTGTAAGCAATCGAATACGCTCTATCATTACGTCAAGTCGTTGCATCGCAGCGATGCTATTGGTGAAAACTATTTTCTACTTCGAAGTTTCACTTTTGCCAGACAAATATTTTCAAAAATCGAATAGAGAACTAACAAATATTTTAATATCGAAAAAAAGTATCGAAAAAATAGTGAAAATTATACTAAAAATTATCGAAAAAAAAAACCTATTTAGATGAAATGAGAATGAAAAAATAGAGCACTTTTCAAACCAGCTCTTATTAACGGTTTAATGTCTATCTCATAGCCACTTATTATACCACCACATGGCAATCTACCTTTAGAGTCTTGATGCCTTTATGTAAGACGTTAAGCCACTGCAAAAAAAAAAAAAAACTTAAAAACTTGGACTAAAGTCTCTCCCTGGATTTGTGATCGAGAGAATGAGAAGCAAGATTTAAAAAAAAAACACCGGAATTCAACTACAGACCCAGTTCATATTTCTAGAATTATTACTAAACTAATCCCCCGATCATCAACTGCTAATGCAAGCGACAACAAATAACATCAATCATTCACTTCATTCGCTTCAATTAAAAAAAAAAGAAAATGATTTTATTACCTCCACTATGATGAACCGTCCCATGTTGTCTCATTTCCTCTTCCAAAGCCTCTGGATCCATCTATAAAGATTTAAAAAAAAGATTAATGGAATGATAGACTATTCGTTTAATTTCGAACACTCTTTAAAAAGAAGATTTTCAATCTCAATCAAACTTCCTAACAATTAACCCAAACGGAAAGAGTCAACGTTTATTCGATACTCAAATGAACAACGCTCCTTGCTCCAGAAAATAAAAAAAATATGAGATTTGAATTCCCAAAGCTTTCTATGCTTCTAGTCTTCATCCATCCTCTCTTATAACCTTGATCTAAATCAAAGTCCTTGAGAATACAAAAAAACTCTGTGGACTACGAGATATTCGTCGAGGAAGAAGAAACAAGAATATATGCATATGGAACAGAAATCATGGGTGGATTCCTTGAACATTATGCAAATGCTTAGATACCATAATCTACTTAGCTTAAAATAGCGTATAGGTTGCTGTTTGAGCTTTGCCATCTTTAAGTTTCAATTTTCACATACCCATATCTCACTAATAACAAACAGAATTTTCACTGTAAATAAAACGTCTCCCATGATCGCTATTTCTTACTAGAATTTGTGGTATGCTTGCATCCGATTTCAAAAGCGAAGTATAAACTCCCTTCCTCTTCCACTCCCCTCCCCCCCTCCCTGGCCCTTCATCACCTTAGAAAATCTGTAGACAAGAATGGATCCCCTATTCCCACAAATTGTATCGAAAAAACTGCTAATAGGCAGTTTTAAGCACATCACCACCGTTGAGATTTGCAATATCTCCCACATTTGCTCTTCAGTGCATAATCAGACAAAATAAACCCTTGTCTTCAAAGCAGTACGAGGATACCGATCTTAGATGAAACTGCGATAGAGATTCCTGTCAAGAATATTATCATATGCATAAGCAACACAATGAGAGGAGGGGGCAGGAAACGGGGAGAAGCAATTTGGCTACAAATACACCCTCCCCTCCTTTCCCTGAGCGGAAAATTGCCTATTTTGGGTAAGTGACGAGTTCCGCAGCAGCTGGTTATTAGTTTCTTTCTTTATTTCCCTTCTCCTTAGCAAAAACCCATGCAAGGAGGGCTACGTTCTGGTCTAAATTTGTAACCTTTCGGAGAAGAAGTGAAAGATTTGAACATCACATACTATCAAAAAAAAAAAAGAAACCCACCTGTCTTTCAAGTTCCTCTCGTCGTCTCCATTCATCTGCAATCTTCTTCTGTCTTTCTTCTTCCTCGGCCTCTTGCTTCCGTTTGAGTTCTTCATCCTCCCGCTTGCGTCGCTCTCGTTCTTGCCTTACTTTTTCGTCATCCTATAAGTATCCCTCTCCAAATAAAAACATTACCCAACAATCACACCTAAGTCAGTGCGGCTGCGAGTCAAAATCGACTCCCCACCGCAATGAACCAAGAAAACCTGCGAATATCCAAGGAGTTATCTATATCCTTCATTTTGAAATCGCCAGCGTAAAAGTGAACAACTTATTTTGAATTAATGCACTTATAAAAGCCAAAAAAAAACACATACGATATAAGTCTGAGACCTTTTAAATCGACGAACGATTATATAAGTCTAAATGAAGTTATATAAAGGAAACCAAACTCAAGCTACGTCGACCTTCAAAATTGCAAGATTCTGTTAGCTTTATGTGATCTTTCCTATCCGATATATTAGCTTAATAGAAGCTTTATAGTTTGAACAAACGCCTATGACCAATTTCGAACTGAGTAGTGAAAATACTGCCTTCGAACTTTTAAGGGCAACATTCGGAAGAACCCCCTAAGCTCAAAAGACGTTGCTTGAGAACCTTTGAAGGGTCGGGTTCATCTCAAGGTGACACTAGTATATGAAGGGAAAACTTCTAAACCTTTCAACTCTATATGTGAAGCCCAAATGATATAACATGAATCGTAATCTGAATAAAAGTATCCATCCAAGAACTTGTCCACGAAACCTGAGGGAAGAAAAATACCCACCCCAGAAGTGGCGAGCTTTTCGAATCTCGCTCTGAGACTTGAAGCTGTTCCCTTCGACGCAACTATTGGAGTCTCTTTCCTTGGCTGTGTATCACGTTCCTTTTCATCATATCCCATTGCACTCTTATCTTGACGATCAGTTTGTAAACCATGTTTGCCACCGAATCCTGAAAGACATACTTCCATTTCTTAGTATTCACTGAAGTTACCATTCGGGTTGCGAATTTCTACAAGTCATGGATAAAATCAGACATTCGTGAGCTTTTGGAAGCATTGAGCAGCGTTTTGTTCCGATTTCACTTCGCTATCCACCCATAAAATGCTCAAGTTTCTAATAAATTTCACCGATTACTGCAAAAAATAAATAAATAAAATAAATAAATAAATAAAAATAAAAATTGAAAGGCACAATATCGAATGAAATTGTTCTCATTCTCACACTCGGCAACCCAACGTTAGTAAATAAGATGCTAGATGTAAATAACGAAGAGATGAGATAATGATACAAACAGAAAGTCGAATTAAAAGAAAATAGTAAATAAAATTCAAATATAGTATCGAAAATAAATGCCCAACTATAGGCTAAAAAGAAAATTCATAAAAATGGATCGGCTTCATCCTCGAGACATAATCGTCCATATCGACTAAAATATGATTCATATCCCAAACAAGTATGCATACGTCCTTCATAATTCCATAGTTAAAATTTCCTTTGTCTTCTATCACTTCTTTTCCCTTCTCTCCCATTAGATAAATTCAACCCAATTCGCAACAACTAATAAGTAAATATTTCTCGAAACAAACCTTTAGTATAATCTTTCTGGCTCTCATGTTGAGCAAGTTCTTCATGATACTCATATCCGACCGCCGATTTATCTTGTCGATCGATTTGTAATCCATATTGTCCACCAAATCCTTTCTTATAGTCTGCAATAATCCACTAAACATATAAACACCTAAATAAATATAAATAAGATTCAAAAATAAGATTCAGTCATATCACAAAATGCGCAACAATTCGTAACTAACGATAGCTAATTAAAGCATGATCCCGCTCAAGCATTAAAACAAAGCATGGCCACACATAATGATGGCGTTTCTATGCAATCGAGACAAGTTCAATTTACACCTGAACAGATTCCCGGCCGGATGGGTAAATCATTGCCACAATCACTGTGACATTACCTAATCCGGGTAACTGCAACTTCAGTGAGTATATGAATGTTTGTAAATGCAATACGATATCCGCAATCAATCAGTTCCACTACTTCCTCTCTTAGTGAAACAGTGGTATAAATGCATAAAGCAATGCTCATAAATGAAATCGGCAAATAAAATAAAATATAGCAATAAGAGACCGATTTGGCTTTCGTGTGGGTGAAGTTTTTCATGCTCATCCCAACCGGCAGCGCTTTTATCTTGTCGATCTTTTTGCACACCAAATTTCCCACCGAATCCTTTCTTATAATCTGAAATCAAATACATCAATAATTACAAATCTTTGTATTAGCCTAAAAAGTTCACTTTCTTCGAATACAACCCTCTTGCCATTTACTAATCTAATTTCTAGGATTCTAATTGGTCCCTTTTTTACATAAAACATTTACGCCTGATAGTAAACCAAGCCATTGCAGATGGATAACGAAGTTCTCGCTTCTCAAGTGCTAAAAGAGAAAGGAAGTGTTTGTTAGGGTGGAACAGAGAGAAGAG
>JAAVTS010002245.1:0-28167 GCA_022845575.1 Baylisascaris ailuri | reverse complement strand
GCATCCGTTACGAATGCATGTCTCTTCACATCGCTTGCTTCCACCTGCTTCGACCCAATCCCTCTCTGATCCACTTGGCTCCTGGGGTCTTTAGGTCGGCCTCTCCTTCTTACAGGTCGGTCGCGTGAAGGTGAGGGCTTAGTCTTGTCTCCTGCCCCTCGGATGCTGACGAGCCGATCCCGTTTTTGACAATATTCAAAATTCATTATTCCCTTTATTAAATTGCTATTGTGTATTTGGTCGCGTGTGTTGTATATTGGCTGGGGATTGTTGCGTCGCTGAGTGGTGGTGTGATGACGTAGACGAAGACGGCGAGTGAGGAGCGAGCTTTATTAGACGAAGAACCGAAGTAGTGAGACACACAGAATACACACCACAAAAACAATGGAAAAGGCATGGCTTATATAGTGGTCGTCACGTGACAGTTCATGTTGAAATATGATAGCCCTGTTATGCGTTCACGTGATATCCATTACATCGCTGCGTGTCATCATGACGTGGCCATTGTACATTGCACTTTTTTGCCACGTGCATGCATTTTGCAATCGCACTTTCAGTATACGAAATCATCGCTTTGCATGTTATGAAACATCACCACATCCAACAGGAACCATATCCTTGAATCCCAAACTTTCCACTAATAACAGCAACTCGAAATTCCTTGCAGTTGCAGTTGAATTTTTGATTTCGTAGTGGTCATTTGAAATTTTCCCAAATAGTTACGACGTTGCAAATAACGTAGAATTCGTTTAAAATATTTGGCAAAATTTCAGCTTACACGAACATTGTACGAGGACCCCTGTGCAGCAAAAGTTTTACAGTACTAAAAAACTAAGGAAATCGAAAGAATTAACTGCAAGAAGATCAATCAATACACGTATGAGATAATGGGCTAAAGTCGCTAAGCCTCTAAAGAACTCGATTGGCAAAAGATTGGTCACTAGAGATATCGCGAGCTCTGACGTTTTGTTGAACGCATCTCACTATATAGAAGAAGCTGCGCCCGATATGATCGGGGAACTTCGTCATTCCTACATTTCATAGAAAAAACAGCTCGATGTCACAAATCGCAACTTTTCCATTTCCAAGTGTGTTTCTTCTAATTGAATTACCAGTTTGCATCGATGTTCTCACTATATTTTCACGCTGAACCTCTTTCCGACTTCTCTTCATCTTCCCCAACTCTGGTGCAAAATCTCCCTAATGAATTCACCAGGGGCATCGTTTTGCTTTAAAAGAAGTGAAATAACAGTAACGAACTGCTCAGCAGTGAAGAAGTCTAGCCTCACCAGTTATCAGATGCAATAGTTTCTAAGCACATTCTTTGATTTTTGTTGAATATCACAGATGTAGCAGTTAGCATCGATCTTCGCTAAGTGTTCCCATCGAGAAAGTGCTGAAAACAAATAGATTTCCCAATTCAACTTCATATGAATTTTGTTTCGTATTTATTGTTTATAATCTAATGAAAGGTGATTAGACGTATTAATTTGAAGACGGTGCTTCAAATAGTTTATATCATAAAAATCTTCGTTGTTTAAATTTTCAGAATCAAAATCTATTAATATAGTGCTTGTCACAACAGAAGATATGTTCTCAGCGACTCTTAGTTTTACACTTATGCACAATAATCGAAGAATGTTCAAAAAAGCACTCATTGAAGGGAATCAACGACATGCACTATCTCAACGCTATCAAATAGCCGAAAATATCAAAATCACAAGGTTTTTTTTATATTATATAGTAAATTTATTGCATAATAGTTTTGCAAATGCAATTTTTTCATTTTATGCTCTTGACAACGCTAGGAGGTAGCATCGATTTTGGCATTTTACTGTTCAGATTTTGAAGACGGATGAGAAGACCAGATGATAAGGCTCATTAAATTGAAAAAAGAAGCATGTTCCTCTTTGATTCACCGATATCAACTCTACGACCATCTCAGAAAAAATCTGCTTGTTGAGATACTCTTATATTTTAGTGAAAAACTAACTGATCTCTGAAAGGTGAGCTTTACCTCGTAAACACAAGCAGCGATGCTACTTTTTCGCTGTTCTATGGTAATTTCACCCTGAAGAAAGCTCCAGCTTCGCTCATGACAAATCTGTCATCGTCGTTTCTTTGGATAGTATATATTATTGCCACTCGTTTGGTCTGAAACCGTCGTGCTTCGGTTACGTTCTTTATCTCTTCTGATGAAAAAAAAAAACGATGAAGTACAATCATTCTACAGTTATTGAAACGGTGCTAAAATATTCTTGATAGCTAGCGGCTCATTACATCCTCACATCAGAGCATCTTTGCTCAAACAAATTGGTCAATCAAGTACGGCTCGATGGTTATCACAGTTGATCGCAAGCTACTTCTTATCGACTCTCGCATATTTTCGTACTCTCATACAGTAGCCACTTGTTCTAGACTGGTTTTCCCCATCATCATTTCCGAGGCGTTTGTCAAGCTTGTTCTCACATTTGTGCTGCTCTATATTGATATTTATCCAGCCAATATTGACGATACACGATTGTTCGCACATCTTTTCGATGTTGTAAGTCTTTTTTAATAACTTTCGCAGGTACTAATTAACAAACAATACTCAAACTGATCTAGAAATAGGGATCTTTCCAGTCGGAAGACAATCAGACCAGATGGCATATTCAAACTTACTTTTGCTTCATTTTGTTAATATAAGCATATAGTTTTTGTGTAGCCATGTAACAATACAAAACTGGATGAAAATATTAATACGCGCATCCAAAAAAACAGAGCAGCTATAGCCTATATACTTGAAACGTGCGAAAACCGCCGTCCTGAGGTAGATAGTTCCGTTGACGGCAGCACGAAGAGGTCCCATGATTTCAGATGCAAAGACCTACTTCCAAAGAGCCTCCTGTTGCTGTCATTGATTGGTTCAGATGCCTGGCCCTAAGTAATGATCAAATAAAGCCCATAACTGGGCACTATTCAATACTTTGCCAACACCACAAGCTTGACTAGTCGGTCGTTCACCGTGAACTGTTCTTCACTGACAGGCTCTCGATCGTTGTTGGTTCCGATGCTCAGTCGTGATGGACTGGCCATTTCTAAAAATTGTTTCAAATGAATTTGTTTCTTTCAGCGTTTATTTTGCGTGCTGCTCCAATTTTTTATAGATAACTCATACAAAAAAATGTGCACTTACATCGGCAGCTGCTGCACTCCCGTTATTCCAATGCTTTGGTCCTCAGGGGAGTTGCGTCGACTTTCCTAGAGTCTGCGTTCACTGAACGCAATGATTTTTGCTGAGATAATCAGCAAATTGTGGTCCACAATAAAAATATCCTTGCAGACACTGGCGTTCTATATGGCTTCTATGCCATGGATGTTCATTCTCAGGCATCAGCCATATAGGGCAATCGTTGTAAAATATGTGCCCAAAGTGCAGATGTTTCGTAACGAAGTGGTCGAGATTCGCACTTTACAAGGAGTCAACGGAGGCGAAATTTTAATGGAACCAACGCAGAAAGACTACTTTGACATGCTTAAGAAGGAGTGGGAACGTCGACGATCATGATTCCGCAATGACCTTCCAAATGGATACCAGTGGTCAAAGCTCTGTTCCAACAGCAAAGAGAGAAGGATATAAAGGACGAGAGGAATCTCCCACATTGAAAGATTTGTTGGTTCGAACTGCTGCAGAAGTTAGTGTACTATGCATGAAGCGAAGCATGCTGGAAGAGTTCCTCGTATCTGAAATCTAGTCAACTCACTTCATGAAGAAAATGGGGCAATTCTTTTATTTCGAAATTTGTCTACAATATCTCTGTTTCGAAAAAGTGGAGATTGAGAGTAACACTTTTCTCGACATGCGCTCACATTCCCTATCGTATTTCTCTTATCCTCATCTTGTTCAAACATTACCACAGATAACTGTAAGGGTTGGGGGGTTTCGCTTCCCTCGAGGCTACTCAGATGCTGTGTGGAGCCGGCACAATAAAAGGGGTTAAGATTTTATTCCTAAAACTCTCAAAACATATGTTGCACGAAGCAACAATCACAACAAACAAAGGAGGTCGGGAGGAGACCCTAACGACGATCGTCCGAACGACCCTTTGCACGCCGCACCCAAGCGGACGTGCTCCAAACGTACCCCTGGAAAGAACGAAGACCGATGCACGAACTCTAACAACAATGACTTTGCAAGCAACTGCGCTCACCTTTTATACACCCCGATTCTTGCTTCAATGCATTTATAGGGAGTTTGTTCTACCCTAAGATCACTAAGGGATTAGTAGACGGGTTGATCCTTCGCGCGGTCGAACCTTACCCTGCTGTGTAAGAAGGCAATTGATCTGCATTTGCTGATCTCTCTTACATTCCCTTACCTAACAACTTTATTAGAGAAACCTACGAGTCGGGATACGAATGAATGTATGTTGGTTTTTCTCTCCTTAAAGCATATCGGCTCTGATCTGAGCGCCGTTCAAGAGGCCATTAGAACACATATTTCACTGAACGAGAATCTCGTTACGAACAGCAGTGATTTTGCAAATTTCTAGATGATAGTAGAGAAAAGTTGGCGACCCAAGACAGATGACAACGAGTTATTGCAAAGGTGAATTAGAGCTGGCTATCAGCCGCATTCCCTCATCGTGCCCGGAAGGTGATAGGGACGGAATTTTAGCTTTTAAGATATTCATAACTTATGGATGACCAAGAAAGGCTTGAAACTTTCACTGATCAAATAACTGGAAGAATATGCGAAAGAAATTGCAGTTATATGCGTATGCACACTCATCTGACCAATCGCTTCCATTAGCCGCCAGGAAGAAAAATTGAGATGTTCGGATCAACGCTTTCACATTTCAGAAGATCAAGCGCTCTTAATTGACATCCCAGTGATATACAATGTATTCAAATTTTTTGATACGTTTGAATAGGCATAGCTTAGCTCGGAGTTGAGAGATCGATGTGAAAACATTGCAGAAGCCGATCGGAAAGAACATTATAGACATCATCTTTCACAATTCTAGCTTCAACACGCAGAAACATATAGATGCATGCACACAAGTAAGTGCATGTACTGATGGGAAGCCTTAGGCGTTATTTTCAGCAAAATTATTTATTTAATTAGAGTCAACAATTGAGTCAATTTAATTATTTAAACCAAATGAATCGAATATATTGACCGAGTGCAATAAGATGCAATTTTTTTGAAAATTTTGAAATTATGCGTGTTCTGACTCAACTCGACCTTGTTTTATCGTTACGAAATAGAAGAAGTTTGTCCACATGGTTGGGAAATAGCGCATAAACTAGAGACAGAAACAAGGAAAAAGAAGAGAAAAAAATACCGCCCATATGCGCTCAAGAGTGCCAGTTACCGCAAACAATAAACGTTGATCAAACGAAGCAATGCTATGCGGACGACGTCATCCATACAATAGTGCTCCGAAAGTGACCCATTACGTGCTTTCATCTTGTTTTCGAGAATGATAACGACAAAATGAAACTGGAAGCTGTTAAGTGAAGTTGTGGAAATGGAATGCACGGAAGACCTCCGGGGGTTTATCACAAAAAGCCAAGTGAAGTGTGAGTATGTGATATTCCAGTGATTCTATATTGATGATTTTTTGGATATGTTAATGTGATATGACAGGTATAGTTCAGCGGAAATGTTGTGAAACGACATTCTCTTATGATGTAATATCAGAAGACAAGTTAAGCGGTCGTATAGATATACATTATCCCAAAAGTAATCATTGTTATGAAATAAAGGACTTTCGGTTTTCGAAGCGCAACGAAAGCCATTTGTTTTTCCGCACTACAATCTCAATTTCAGTCAAGATCCTTATACAGAGTGTTCAATTTCTGGGAAGATTTGGAAGATATTTGACATGTAACAAACAGTACAAAGGACAAAAAGCATTTCCTCATGGGAATCCATTACTAATTTCCTATATGATGGAATAACTGTTTTCAATTCTCACTTGAGAGTTCCTTCGACTTAAAAAGCATCATTTGACTTCCGCTGGAAAGTGCTCACGCCATGCTTCTCCTCATCTACAAATGGCATCTTTTCTTCATAGACTATATCAAACGCATTTACACAATCGGTAGACACAATTCCACTCTAAACTTTCATATACAAAGCACGTAGTCGGTCGTCTTTGAAAGAAACGAATTGCATCAACCAACCAGGGACAGAGCCAAATATTCCAGAGTTTTGAAGATCCTTTTGAACGGAATGAAATCACTCCAACGTGACGTTCTTTATAGAGTGTGAACGCCCACGCAACTGTTCTTTGAAACATTCCCTGATGCATAAGCCTAGCGCAAGAACTTATTTATTCTAGGAACGAAATTGGCAATCCTCTCCCAATGTCGCTATAGGAAAAGGTTAACAAATGCAGCGTTCATAAGAAATCTGAGGAGTGGCTTCAGGCAGTTAGACTATTTGTCACTTCGAACCTCAGGGCAGTTTATTGACATCGTGGTTGTGTCATCCACCATAAAGCTGTCAGAAATCCTCAGACCAAGCTCTTCAGAGGAAAACATGCGGGTACACAAGGCGTGGCCCAACAAACGTCACTTAAGAGCTTTTGGGAACAACAAACTCAGGGGAAAAGCATTTCGCAGTCGCAGCATTCTAACATGGCTACGTATTCAAAAAATTGTCTACACACATATGCGGCGATTCTTGCTTCGTCACATCTATTCTCACGTTCACAGCAGTTGCAACCACATATTTAATAATATGAGCATGAAACCCCGGGGTTCCGAAAAACTATTCTAATCATCCCAAAGACTCTTTTAGTGGTCTTTGTGGGAAAGTTTTCTCCCACTTCTTGCTGCAGTCCGCAGGATTTTACGCCCCTGAAGATAGCAAACATCGCCTCTACTGCGCCTCATATGCGCGGATCGAATTTGATATCCCCCTCATTCTTCGATAACGCTAACCAGCTTCATTCCTCTATTAAGGTTCTTATTGTTTCATACTGGTAATGGGCTGCACAGATAGATAGCTTGGTTCTTTAAGTCAACGTGGAATCAAACTTGAGCTGCGGTTGACGGAACAAATGAAAATGAGAAATCGAAGAGTTCAGATTCTGTTGGAAAACAAAAAAAGAAATAAGAAAATTGTTAAAGCATGTCCCATTGAAGAAGAATCTAACATAGAGACGCGGAAGCTTGGTAAAATATTTGGAAGCTTCTAAAGGAATCTTGAAGATGTTTTCCTTGGTGTTTATCGTTTTATGCAGAAACATTCGAATTTTAGAAGCGAAGAGCCTGTTACTGAGATATTTCTGCACACTGTTGGTGGACGAGGCGGCTAGGAGTAAATAAGATAAATGATTGAGGTGCGTAATCTTAATAGAGCACCAAATATTGTTGAAATATTGCACATTTGTCCATCACGTGATCAGTTTTTTTGTTTTTTTTTTTGTTTTCTTCTCACGATATTTTCCCAAAGTTGCAACACCCCCGCTAATGGTTCTAAATTAGCTATTCACTTGCAATTGTTTTTCGAAAAAAAGTTGCATGAATGAGACCTTGCTCATCGAACAAATTTCATTCTACATCTATGCGAAATGCTGCAACACAGCTGCGTATGGAAAGCGAAGATTCGATTAGTTTTCATCGACTTACAATTAGCAAATAAGCGGTTCTTTCGATCTCAACAATCGTAGTTCTGTTCTTTCTCTCCACTAATCGTATTTGGTCTCTAAGCGACCAAAATTTTTTTTTTTTTTTGAAATTTAGTCGATTTTGATGAGCATTTGGTTGAAAGTTAGCATTTTTGGTCGGTTATCAGCCGGAAAAAAAAATTTCATTTGGTTATCGTCACGACTGCTGGATGACCCTTAAAGCACACTTTGTCCAAAAAGGTACCGCAACGAAATATTTGTAGTACAACTCAACAATATGCTGATAATCTCGTCGAATTCATTGCGTGATGACGTTATCCTTCAGTGGACGGTTGAATAGTGTTAAAAGCTTCATCATTTAAATGTATACAAAGAATATAAAAAGATGCACCTTGTAATTTCGACTGGCTTTTATTATACCATAGCAAAATGTTCATCCAATTCTCATGTTCACCAACAACAAACTTATTTACAATCATTGTTCATACGCACTGCTGAATTGTTCAAGTAGAAAGGAGCTAATTATTTTGTGCTTTCTACGACTGATGATCTCGTGCTATGCTTTCTGAGAGAGCAAAACTTTCCGTTGATTCTTTCACCTCACTGTTGCCGATATTCCTTCACAGGTGAAGTGATCGGTGGATTTTCCAGTATCATATGCACTTGGGTCCTTGACAATACAATAAGCAGAGATACTTTTTGAGGTTGATGAGGGGATGACTACTTTTCTTTCATGGGCCATACAACTGCTGCGAGCGACAGCTGATATGTGAGATTTTTCTTTTTTTCGTGGACATATTTGCACAGGTGCAGTTGTTCTCTGTTCTCATGACAACCTTCCCACACCACATCTGTTTTTCCTATCCCTTTCCTCTACTTTCTTCCGTTCTTATCCACACCTCCCATTCTTCATGCCCCTCGTGTTCGCATTCACGTATGTAAATATGTATTGCCTGACATCATTGATTTTCTGAATTTATGTATTCTCATAGAATTAATTACGATCATATTCCGGTTGATGCAAACAAACTACTTCGATGAATCATTTCCATCGAAGAAAAACTTATTCAATTATCCTCCCATATTGCCTTCTCTAAAGAATTTCTTGTGTTGCGTCCTTTTTTTTTCGCGAATTTTCCTTTCATAGTAGAAATGATTCCCTTTGAAACAACCAATTATAATATGCGCTTTAACGAAGATATACTCAAGATTTAATGCGTTACGCAAGCTTCAGATCGATAAAAGAATGGGTTCATCTAATTTCTAAGCGCTCACATAACGGATCACTCATCTCATCTCTACAAACGATGCAGCATTCCGTTCCAAAGCGTCGTTTCCTTCCATGTTATCAATCCTCTTTTTAAGAAATTTGTACGCCATCAAACATGAACTCAATCGATGAGTACGCTTACTTCTACATTTCGAATGATGGATTTATCATTAACATTTGATAGCTATGTAATATGGCCAAAGATGTATAACAACATGAAAGTGTTGATGAAAACTGCGGTGTTTTATATTATCAAACATTTTGAGGCCCTATCGGTCACCTTTCTTATCAGACAACATAACGCCTCAAGGCAATTTTCCATAATGCATTCATTATGCGTTCAATACTTATTGGCAAAATATTACATTTTTTAAGTGCTAAAGCATCACTGATATGCAGTGAATGACATAGCTATCTACTCGATAGTTCTGTGGTAGCGTTAAATCCACTAACCATTTAAATTCATTAATTAACCATCCGTCGGTATTGATAGTGTTCATAGATTAAATTATCCTGAAATGATTTATTGCCTCATTTTACAAACATTACAAAACGTACGAAAAGTTTCCTGCTCGTGCCCGTAATCATTTCGGCGAATAGAGAGAAAATTTAGAGGTTCATTTGCTAACGAAGAAGCATACGGAACCAAGAAATATGCAACGTCGATATGCGGCCATAAGATTGTTATCGTTGATGCCAATGATGCGAGTTTCATCATTCTCTACGCCCTTATGGAATAAACCACGACGATACCTGAATTATCGACAATGAGAAAAAATTCATAAAGATCCTTCTGAAAACAACAATTTTATTTGAATGGACGATTTGATAATAAATCGGTAGTAGTAGATGAATCGAGATATAGTGACTTAAGCGAAATATTTGGCAAATTATTTGGTTTTTATGTATCACTGGATTCATCGTTTAGTATTGCTGAATGCGCGGTCGGTTTTAAGAGAGCTCCCAGTAAACTCTTTGGCTTCGTCCCCTATTTCTAAATTAAACAGTTTTCTTAATTCCTTATAGGTGCCGCAATTTTTTTTCTTTTAATATTAAACGTCGTAGAAGACCATAGCAATTAGGCGAATTTTTGAAATTTTAGAACACATTCAACTATCTCATTCATCCTTTGGTATTGCCTACTGCGCGGTTCGCTTAGACAGGGTCCGACCAGACTATTTGGCTTCGTCCTACCGAGTTACTCCAACCAGGCGCCTCATCGGGACGAGGGTGGTGCAGCAAGTTAGAGCTGTCCTCTTGAGTGGAACAACGATGAATCGACTCGTCAGTATCTGAGGGACAGGAGACGAGCCTAAGCCCTAACCTTCACACTACCTTACAGCTTCACTTATGCGAAAGCGGAAGCGATATGAAGATGCATTTATTGGTAATGAATGCTCTGTCGATTTAAATAAATACATAAGTAAATAAATAAATAAATAGATAAATAATAAATGAATAAATAAATATATAAATAACGTGTAAGTGATAATTATTTTCACCACCTTAGGGAGCAAAAATCACATCATGTAGTATTTCATTTTTTCATCATTCGCAATCAATGACAGCAAGTGAAACCGCTTTTCAACATATACTGCAGCGAGAATTTTTTAGTGCCTTTGAGAGGATTTTGTTTTCATATGTCACATTTCATAGCCTTTGCTCTTATCATTTCTCAGCGGATGAGTTGAAACCGTCCACCAAGCGAACGTACCATTCACCCTTATATATGTGAGCTCACATATGTCCTTGCCATACAAGCTTTGTGAAGATTAAGTGAACGCGCATAAACCGTATTGAAGGAAGTGATAGTTTGCCGAATGTCGGCAACATAACCTACAAGATCTACCATCAATAAATTGTGCACCTTCATTTACGTCTAACTTTTTTGATTTCATCACCAAAGAACGGATTTTACTCATTCTTGATGAGTATATACTTGTTATGTTCCTTTTTGTGCATTGAGATAAAAAGCCATGTCGTTTAATATCTGCTATAAGCTTTAAAAATTATCTGCACTTTCGCCTTCATCCCAACTGACTTCAAGATTTATTCGAAATTTACCTGTCGGCGTTCGAAGCTTGTTGTAGGGCAAGTTGTTGACGAACAATATGATTGCTGTTAAGAAAGAATGCGTTAGTAATATCGTGTGTGAGCATACAGCATAGAAGAACGACCACACAAGCGCACTTCATCACTGTGAATTGAATAGAAGCAGTCGAACGAAAGCACCTATTCGAAACAAAGAGTTGTCACGAAAACAAAAGAACATGCAATCAATGTGGATCACGGAAGTTCATCAGCTACTGAAATCCGCGTTGGTAGGCCACTCATCGTAAATATTCAACAAGCACTTAAACAAGACAACGATTTGAAAATGTAGACCTTAACGCATGCGTATGCGGGTGCCCCTCACTTACTGAATCATTATTCTTGCAGCAAGAAACTCTGTGGAGTCTGCGGAGATACCTGCGAGGGGTCATCGTAGCTTGGAGGCGCTACTTCACCCACTGTGTATATGGTCCGAATTTTTTGTGTTTCGGCAAGCTCCTTCCTAATATCATGACAAACTCGACATCTCAGGTTTCAAAGTGCTCCTTAGGCGGAGCTAGTGGTACGGGAGCTGATTCAATGCAAAACATTTGTTGTTTTTTTTTCATTCGTCACGGGTTGCAACCGTTGACTGTTTATTAGTGAAGGGTGAAGTAATGAGCGTTGACATATCAAAAATTACTAAATATGTAAAAGTATGACGGAATAATCATTTTCGTGAACTGAAACGAAAACAATTTCGATGAGTTTAATGATATTGGAGGAGCAATGGCGCACCACTCTTCAATCACCCACCATATATTTTTACATACGGTTTGAAATTAGTTTTATTGGCCGTTGTTAAATCACTTGACAACCAAATCGTGGTAAATTGTAGCAGCCTAGTAACGCATAGAGAAAACCAAGATAAAACTACTGAGCACTTCAACGCTCTATGAAATAATTGGTGAGTGAAACTGAATTTCGCTATTGTGTGATGATGAATGAAAACATTGTTGATAGGTAGGATGTGCTTTATGAATACACTTTTGAGGAAATTGAGTACAAAATATGAATGCCTTTTTGGGATTCCAACAATAAAGAGAAAATTCCAACTCTAGAATTACTCTAGAAGTCATTCATTCATGGTAATGAACTAAATAAGATAGGCAACAAAAGTAGTCCATATCCTCGAAAAAGTATAGTTTTTATCACTTGTTAAGCTGGAAACAAAACATCATATCATCTCTTTATCACTTTATCATTACTGTGGAAAATATTGTTGAAGATTAGGCAGGCGTAAAGAAACAAGTTTCCCGAGAGCACTGCCTGATACATGAATTCCTCACCATATTCTGCATCAACGCATTTGCGTCGTTTAATTAGAGACTTTTCGTCGAACAGCTTATGAAACTCGCAAGCGAGTTCGTTCAAATTGAACGATAGCAGAGGCGAAGAATCGGCCTCAACTTACATTTTGAATTTCACTACTAGAACTCTCCGGATCAACATTAACTTTATCGTCACATTTCATTTCCAGCGGTTCAATGTTTGCCAAATAGCATCGATATTTAGAACCAAGTTTCACAGGAGCGTTTAGCGCTTTGGACAGATTCTATGAATATCTTGATGGACCGACCCATTTCTAGATTATTCTTGCATTTAGCACATCATCCTTACAATCGGGCACTTTCCTTTCTTGCTTTTGAATAAAGCGGCACCCGAAATGACTGCAATTCACTAAGATGAAACTGCGAGCACTTCCTCAGAAGAAACGAAGTAGAATGTTGTCCACGGGAAGTCGGAACTCTGGTTTCAGCTGCGGTTATCCTGCTCGGTACAAACATTAACCAGCACCTGTTAACCATTCAGCACCTTCAGTTCCTTTCCAGACGCCACAAAACAACGCACAGATCTTTGAGCCATTATTTTCGGCAATTTCAGCATGTTTTCAGAAAAATATCACTTAAGCCACCACCTCAAAAGGTCTTGGCGCATAGTTCCTTAATTAGTAATGCTCTTTTCAAGTGATGCGCAAAATTAAACTATGTTAGCGACTTCTTGCACCTGTGAGGCTACCAGCAAATCTACGCACTTTCGCGCTCCACCCTCTTTTTCACACCTCTTTGACCTTTCTCTTCCGCTCCAGTCATGCCGCATGCAGTGCGAATTGCCGAAAATATTAAAAGAGCCTAGTAATGTGCTCTAATTTTCGGCAAATCGATCAGCTGAATGCGGTTCGCACAAACTATTTGCTTTCAACTTGATAGCTTCGGAAGTGTCACCCCACTAAGAAAAATATGACTCTAAATTAACTTTCGTTGCTTCAACTTCATTGCAGTTTTTGACGCCTTGTTAATGTACTGTTTTCATGAGTGATAGAAAATGAAAGCAAATGTATTCCTTATAAATGTATCGAAACAAAGAACAGGAAGAATGGACGCTCAACAAAAGCCATTATCCACGAGTAATGTGATTTCATTAGCACGAGGTATGTATGGATGATAATCTGAATTACGTGTCATATACTTAATTAATTCACCTCAGAGGAAATTTCTCAAGCAGTTTTGCTAATTTCTGCTCAATCAGAATATAACACGCGATGGAGCGTGTAAGTAAATGAATAACAAAGAACTAAAAGTTTCGTAGTTCTCCGCATCGCATAACTAATATAATCTTTAAGATCTCTACAAACGTCAGCAATGAATTCTATCTTTATGAATAAACAAAAGAAAACTTCAAAATGTGTCAATGAAAGGAATAAATGGCATGCGCAATTTTCCGCGAGTAACGTTCTACGCATGTCATGCGTCGTAAATTCTTAAATGATCAAAAAGTATGAAGGGTCAAACATCATATAGCCAAGTAAACGATAATAAACTTCAATAGAATAAAGCGAACATAGAGTGGAGATGAAAGGAATCGAGTTGGTCAGTAAACAATCTGTTTGCTGAAATATTCGAAGGCTATGAGCACTACATTCTCGAAGAGAGTTGTTGTGAACTCCTTCTCTAAACGATCGCCCCATCAACATATGTTTTATGAAGAGAAAGATCCACCTGAACTAGACGGCACTCCAAAGACTACAGATTGAACATTTAGAAGCATGGTTGTGAAGTTTGAAGTTTATAATTTACAAAAAAAAATCCCTGTGAGCGTCGGAACGAACAAAAAATTTCCAAGCATTTGGAAGAATATTAATATTAGAATGAAGATGCCGAGATCAAGCCCAATCTGAAGACCAAAATTCTCGTTCGCGTTGACCCCATCTGAAGTCAAGATCCATCCCCACGCAACCTTAGTTCATTCCTCCTGTACACTCAAGACAGAAGCTACAACTGCTGATGCTCGTATAGCGGGGACACGGCATATCTGCAATTCAGTCAATATTTGACTTGAATCTGATGTTGAAAGCCCAAATTCCAATAACACAGCAAGCGTCTAATATCTGCTCGTCCAGCTCCCTCGAATGATATTTAAAGGCAAAAACAAAAAATATTTATATATTTATCCAATTTAATTGTAGCTACCGGCAGTATACCACGGCTGAGCACACGGATGATAGACGAATGAAGGTCAGGAGGGAGCTCCTGATGATGTTCTTGCTAGAGTCACAAATCTGGTGCTTTCGATGTCGGGGCGTTGCAAAACGGCTGAAAATAAACGAACACAAAAGTGGTGTCAGTGACGCAAATGCTGCGTCATGACATCGTGCGTTATAAATGAGTGAGACAGAACATGCCCTACGGCAAATTAATGTGCAGTGCTTCTCGGTTTCCACTTTCTCATCAGCGCATACCGGTACTTTGGGAATTTCATTCATCACCACTACAGATCGTCATCACATAAGGGAATGGATTATCTGCAAATCTAGTTCTGCCACCACAGCGATTATCACAGAGTTCCCTTATGTGGTTGTTTTCGACTCCGCATCTTTCTTGCTTATCACCATATTCTTGGAAGGTACTCGACTTATTTTTGCTCATCTTTCAAAAACGCATATTCTGCTTATGACCGGAACCAGAACTTGCGATCTTACCGTATGCGAACGGGATCTCATCAGGAGATGCTCTTTATGAAGATTTTGCAACTTTGAGTGTTACATCACTATGATGATGCCATGGAAATTATTTCCACTCTATTCGTTTAATAGAATCAAATTGTCAGCCGTTCGAACCCATCGCGTGATCAAACCGATCATCGACTTTCTGATCAATCGGATTATCGATTTCGAAATTTTTGTGCCATTACACTGTTCACGAATGCAAAATAATGCCAGAGTGGGGAGGGAGTGCACATGCTTCGTTCGGTTTCGGAAAATATTGTGTCCTACCGTAGATGATACCCACCTTGAAGTATTGCTATTATATAGTTGACTTTATAGTTTTCTAAGCTGGCGCAGAATATACAGAATATTTTCATTCCTTAATCCACAATTTCGCTCAGCCTTTTTAAAGTGATATTCTAACCGAATTTATTTTCCACTTCACTGCTTTACCTATACTGCAGTTACTTTATTGTCACATACTCCTCCTAAAACTGGCCTGCCGTTAATTCCAGCGCAGTGACTTTTTTCCACTTGATTTTTTTTAAAAACATTGAGATTTACAATAGTTTCCGCACAACTTATCGTGTGCTACTAAAGTAGTTCAATACAAGAAGTAAGGGGCTTTTTTATAAGTCGCTACCCCTTAATAGCAGGTCAAGTCGCATGTTTCATCAATGGGGTTTCAGCTGGATGACAAAAATACGTTTTTAGAAGTTCATCTTTGGAACTCATGTGGTATGGAACCGGAGTGAAATTTTTCGTCTCCCAAAAAATTAGCTTTCCTATCGTCTGCATACTTTGAAGCTCTCTGCTGTTGGAGTTCGCCGATGAGCTTATGAGTAATCGCATCATATTTGCCGACTAGGCTATGTCCTTAGGAAAAAATTCCTCTCACATCAATCTCTATATTCGAATGCACCAGTGGACGAGATTAGGCGCGGGTCCGATCAGATCGAAAGATGGCAACTCGTTTTCATGAAGAGGTTGATAGTTAAGTTTACGAATAATTGTAGAGAAGAAAAAATTTCGAAAATGTTATAAAATTAATGGTTCAGAAGACGTCGAGAACGTAAGAGAAAAATGCAAAGAGATTTACACCGAAGACTTAATGGAAGTGTCTATGACAGTTTGTAAAGGTGTCAAAAGAAGCTCTCTTGGAAAGGAAAAAAAGTCTTGACAGTTTAATCATACGTAATTGACAGGAAGCTAAGCCTGCTTCACACATTTGGTGTAAATGATTTACCTTTATACGGATTCGACAGAATTCGGCAAGGAAGCGGCCTACCGTCTTTTCTTCACCATTGTATTTTCTTAGCTTTGCAGCAACTTTAATTACTCTTCGCGTATCATTAAGACTCTTGGTCATTCTATTGTAAAATCTCACTCTTATGAAGCATTCTCGAGGTTCAAATAACTCAAGTTTTGATTTATGAATGTTATCTACATATTTCAGTGATTCATGCCCAGTTTGATTATTCATGCTAGCAATGGAAGCAGATGGCTGGTACTAAAGCCATGAATAAAAACAGTGCTGCTGTGCAAAAGAAGCTACTAAATTATCGAAGTATGGCGACGAAATAAGATTTCCTTTACCTCCTCCGATAACGATTTATCACATACGCATAACATTGCCGTTCGGATTGGAATTCGAACGGACCGCTAAAATTGTTCTTCTATTCGTTTCAAAGTGATCACGTGCATTACTCGATCGAAACTCTCGCTTTCTGCATCAAAACGAGGCACAGTTCGTACCTAGAAGCTGTCTGCAGAGTCCTAATAGTATTATCGATAGAAATTAAGTTCTTTGCCCGACTTATTGATCCCATCAAAAACTTAATTTCCCCTAGATTTCTTTAATCAGGTTTCAGCTAAACTACCGACATCATGAAAAATTCTTATAGAAAGAAATTTACGATTTTTCGTCTTTTAGTTGTTGAGAAAGTTTTCGCATTGATTGAAGTAGAAAGTTTGTTGCACATTATACCGTAAATATAAATATTTATAAATCGGCAGTAATATATACTGAAATAAATCTTCATCTCTTAAAGAATATGATATTGCTTCTAATCTATATCCATATTTATGAGCCAAGAGCATTCATTCGATGTATTTAGTGCTTATTATGAGTGTCTACGGAATGGGCAATTATTGTTGAATTTTTCTTCTTCTATGCTACATACTGATGAAATACAAACGGATAATGAGATTTTTTTAAAAAAAGTCATTTTCTATCTCATCGCAATTTGCAGACAGTATATTCCGGAATAAGTTGGTTATTTTATTTGTTTTCATTTCTGATATTTTGAGGTAAAAGTTGTTACGTGTTTTTGCTGTGGTATCTACTGAATCAATTTGATAATGGGAAAACTCATGAAATTTTCGGTGAACAACAATTCACTATAAATTGTTGTTAATTTATAATCAAACAGCTGCCTGCTAATCACTGCATATATATTAATATTCGCACCTTTAATTTATTAAATAACAGAGGCAGGTGAAAAATATAGCAGTTTAATGATTAAAATTCCTATTTTCGTCGAATGACATTTCTGAAAAACCTCTTTTTTTATGCCATACTTTAACGTCCGATGAACTTCAAATAAATCGAGGAGTTACAGAATAAATGTGGTAATTTTTTAAGCAAGCGAACACTTTCACTCGTGCAGGCCCTCTATCAGAATTGTTGTCAGCGCAACTACTTCATACCAAGCTTATCCAGCTCATACCTAGCATAAATAGGAAAATCTAATGTTTATGTGATTCACTCACCTAATGACATGATGTGGAATTAAACCTCTTTTAATGAATTGAATGTGAATAGTACTCATTAATAAATCCATTGTAAACTTTCTATACTTCACATCTATGCGTTACCAATCTCTAATGATTGAAGTCTATGAACAACTTGAATGCTACATTAAAAAAAAAATTTCTTTTCTTAAGAATGCCAAAATTTGCGGCAATGGATAAGCTAAACAGAGCAGTGATCGGTCCGTCCTCAGCCAGCTTCACTTATTCGTGAAAATAGGCAATTTCCTTGCACGATTTGAATGAACAGAGTATGTGATACACGATCTTTCGCTTTAACAAAGACTGAACGGTCATAACCTCGGAAGTTAATGAATCTCGAAGGAAGCAGCATTTAGAAAACTGCAGAAGTGTCCGGATGGAAGGAAGAAATCGGAAGATTGCCCTCTAGATTGCTGTTTTTCGACTCACGGAGTTTACAGCAATGCGCTAAAAACTATGGTTACCGTACAAGCATGATCATAAGATCAGGAATGTGGAATCCTTGACAACATGGGAATGAGAGGGAGGAGAGCTTCGGGATGGTGAATGAAAGTCTAAGGTCGATTGAGATCGCGCAATTTTCACGAGCGTTCAGGATGTGGGTGTAATCAACTCGAAAGAATTTGTAAAATTGAAAAGACAGCATAGTGATTTATCTCATCGTGCCCACAATCAAGAGGTAAGAACTCGATGTTCGAGGATTGAATTTGCCAAATTTCTATGCTGACGTAGCGTGAAATTTCCGATCCACTTGATCTCTCCGGACCTCTCAACAACATTTCTTTTGCTCATCCAGAGTCATTCAGGATCGTTACTTGTTTTCCTGTCGTTCCGACGATGCGAATGAAGTTATCAACCAGGGATGAGTGTTTGGAAAAGCACATATGTTTTCTTTAACAATCACTCCATTCCTTTAATATTAACGGATATTTATTCTGCTTCACTGCTGAAAAATATTTTTGCTCAGTGTGGCCATAAATCCCATGTGGCTGCAACAAGTGTGGGTGCTGGAGGGGCGATCGCAATGTTTTTTGCATTTCCCCCATCTCATCGACGGGTTTCGCAAGTCAGCGGAAGCAGACGACTTATACAGAATAATAACTTCATTGTTTAACTGACCCAACTATCCGCACTGATTTCCGCCTTGGGAGGATCTCAATTTTTCGCAAGCATATACCAATGTTTTCGCATGCGGTCCTCATCAACTAATTCCATCACTACTAGGAATAAGGAAATCCGTGGAATGCACACTATCAAAAGTTCAAGAAACACTCGATTTTCACCGCTTCAGCGACTATAAAATGCGCTATCAGCCGATGCAATGAACAATTAAATTGAATGTAAAATGATCGGAAATTTCAAGTGCCATTAAATGCTCATAGTCAGGTTAAATCTGAGTAGGCCAGAGGGCAGGTTATTTCCACTAATTTTCGTGGCTGCAACAGCTAACGTGTAGACGGACACACAAGTATACGCATAAATATGATCCCTGTATATAGCCCTTAGCGATCGTTAATTCACAAGTACTCACATCTGCACAAGAAGATTGAGTGATGTGTTAAGAGGTGTGAGGTGAAGTGAAGTCTAGTCTCCAATCTCAAGAAGGAGAATGTTTTATATTTTCCGTGGCTGCTGAAAACAAAACAAATAGCTTATAAAGGATAATGTGCAGCAAAAGCTCGCAAGAAGGACAATATTCTAACTTTTAAAATAATGTTTTTTCAACTCGCTCGATTATATACTGTCGGTCTGAAACATTGCCATTGCTCAAACCACTGAATCTTGGCAATCATTGCTAGACTACAGAATATACATCGATTTCCCTTTTCTTTTCGTTGCACCATTCAAAGAGAAAATACGGCGATTGATTCACCAGGCATCAAAGCATTTGCAACTTATTTGCTGAACTCAAGAGAGATGAAAAAAATGATAGAGTGACCTGTCTTAATGACAGGTTACTCTATATCTAACAATGAAATCAAGTAGTACATAGGAATCAAAGGCCGAAGAAGTGGACTGGCTTCATCGTAGAGCGAAGTGAACTTCATTATCGTCAATAAAGCATTAACATTGGGTTTTGTGTGCTTCATTTTTCGCATTACTGCCTTGAGATATCGAAGTGGATTTAATGAGATCGCAGCTAATTTTATAATTTCCTTTTTTAGACCTCGATTGCGAAGCAATAATACGAATGTCATGAACAGGTGTCATAAGTAGATACGCACTAAGATGTGAAGCCGGCACATTTGGCAGACCCCCTTCGTGTTCCAATTCCAAATCCACTAAAAGACGAAAAAAAATGAAATGGAATTTATTCTCACATCATCACTTCACACTTGACAGCTAGACTCAATCGAACATCCCCGCGACCACCAAGATCGCCGCTACCCACGTCGTCTGATTTCGCTCGAGCAACTTTTTTTCTGCTCAAAAGTCGCCCACTTCCATACTGTTTTTAGAGTTCCACCTCTCAATCTTAGCCAAAATTACAAACCTCTCTAAGTAGCGTGATCGTTCCCTCTGAATTCTTTGTCCTATTTCTTCGAATCCCATCCGTTCACGATCTGTCGCCTTTGTCGTTTCACCAACATTTCCAACTCTGCATTTCGCTTGACCTTTTGCGCGCAAACACTTTCTTTTCATGCCAAATTTTTTTGCGGAAGCGACGGCTACAACACTACTCGCCAGAAGGCAACAGGAAAGACAGAGGTATAGTCTAACTGCGCTCATTCACTTCAAGGCAATCTTTTGAGCGTTTTTTTTCGCATTTATTCTCGCTAAAACNGCCCATTCGACGACGATCGGCAGATTTATTCTCGCATTCTATTGATAGATCAGCGTTTCAATGCGTATGGTGCCAAGTATAGCGTTCAATGAA
The DNA here is from genome assembly GCA_022845575.1 of Baylisascaris ailuri. NCBI lineage: Eukaryota > Metazoa > Nematoda > Chromadorea > Rhabditida > Ascarididae > Baylisascaris > Baylisascaris ailuri. The sequence continues at coordinate 7,525 of JAAVTS010002245.1, read as the reverse complement.
GATGTCCTCAAGGAATCCAACAGTCAGTATAAATGAGACCAAAACTATAGCACAAACGGAAAAGAATGCCTACCTGTGATCCTTGAAGCTTTGCACTCGCTGCAAACAATAAGCGAATTTGAAATCCACTGATCTCTGAGATCTACACATTTCATGGTTTCTGAGCCATACTCTCTTATCGATAAAATTTGTTGCTGCATTAGGTTCAATCATCTTGATTTATGAACCTGTCTACGCACCATTGTGCGATCCCAATCTCCAGTTTCGATACTGCTTTGAATTGTTGTGAAGTCATGACTATCGAGGCGAATTCAAAACACAGTTGAGGATGTTCCAAACTGTAGCACAAACCGCACTATCGCGCAGGATTCGAGATGAGCAAGAAAAAAACTGTTTGCTTTGTTGATAAAGAAAAGATTTTACACCGCAATGACCATCCTCGGGCCGATTATTTCTACCGTCTAGGCAGAATGTGGTTGCCGTTTCAGTTTGACGGAGGCACATAACCGATGTGGCGATACGTGAAACCTATAGCTGACAATTTTTATGGCGGAAGAGGTGCCAATCACAAGATATGAGCGGCGATCGATTGTGCACAGCAAACTCCATTAGTAGCCAAAAGAAAGCACGTGATATTTGAAAAGACATCAAAGGAGATGATTGAGAGCCGTTACAGGATACCGTGAACGGTCATAATGTTCGATTCTAAAATCCTTCCTTGCAGATTAAATCGCATAATTTGGCAACAGCAACGCCATATTTGCTTATACTCAATAGGAAAGTGCATCTTTACCACTCTCAACGTCGAATACAATCAGCTATTACGGGACTTAATACATGGCAAATATGCTTACGATATTTTTATTAATCATCTAGGAATGCAGTTCGATGAAATATCTCTTCGCTGCTGGTGAACCTCCGTTTCTTTGCATTATTATATTAACAAATTTCTTCACTGAAATTGCGTCAGCTGCAGAATTTCTCGAAACAAAAATTTATTATCGCCATGGAAACAATCAAAAGAATATATCCTCCTTGCAGTGAGATTCTTTCCTTTGCGGTGACCACAAAAACTTTAAACTGTGGACCTATATTACGACTAATTTAAAAAAAAACAATGCAAAAATCGGTCAATTTGAAAGTAACAAATGAGGTGTGTCAGAGGGCTCCCAAGATATAAAATATCGCATATGCGACAAAATTATACTCGTGAGATGTGATTCAAGCCTAATAACACGGAGAAACATCACTTCGGATTCAATGTCGAGAGGTGATTATTGCTAAACTTTCGCATATCATATAAGACGATTTTCAATATGCCCAGGATACCGATTCTCTTGAAATTAGGAGAAATTGGTCACATGAAAAGGTCAATAATGTTGTACTAAGAATAAAAGACGCCACCAGTAAAATGAAAATTCGAAAAGGCAATGGGAAATCAACTTGATCTTTCGTTGCCTCAATGAAGAATTGCGGATGCTATTCAAGTGACTCATTATTTCATACATCATTTTCGACAATTCAATGAAGTCATGAAACGGTCTCCTCTTCACGCTTCGAAAGCTGACGTAACAGGGAACAAGACAGAGGAACTCCACGAACTCGACATTAAAGTATTCAATTCTGCCATTTTGGCGAAATAAGATAGCACTTTTGTGGCCACAAAACAGCGAAAGACATTCGCCCCACATAGAAAGCAAATTAAATAGTTCGGCTAGAGTTGGAGGGTTGTTCAATGAATTAACATCTATATTGGCAGCTGTGATGCATTCATCGTCACATTGTATGGTCTCGGAAGACAGAATGCATGCATGGCGGTCCACAGTTGTCCAGTCCACAAACGGGCATGACAATCGCCCTTAACTTCTGACTACTTTCTTCAAAAGTGCGTTATACACATCTTAACATAAAAAATTATCGCCCCTAAGTCGTGCTTATGGGTTATAGGTTCTCATGCAAAACGACGTTGTGCGTATACGGCAAAATAATCGAAGCAACTGGTGGCTGTAATCCTCAGATTCTAATATTGTTCAAATATTTCATTTGCAGTTCTAATCTTTAAAAATAAATTGTTGATTGTAACTCATGAATACCTGCCTCTTCTCATCCCAGCTCGACAAAAAAAGTTATACCTGTAGTTGCCAAAGAATATTCCCGCACGCTTTGTTATTGTGAAAACTATGCTGAAATAACTGTTCGCCACAAAATATTGCTCCTTCTCATATCTAATGAAATCCCATTACTTCCATCAGAATTCAATTGTTTATGAACAGTTTTTCAGATCATTTTCATGAAAAAGTGCACGAAAATGAATGCATAGATGAAGTGATCTCAATTCGATAGAGAAGAATGTGATATGCGCCCACTCATCAGCGCAGAGGGCAAAGGGACAATGACAAAAAGGAAGAAAAAGTAGAGCCTTTCAAATAGCGCAGGCAATTAAGCAGCGGATGAAATGAATAAATATTTAGGCAGGGGAAATAACAAATTCGTGACGGCAGGACAGTAGATGACACTCGAGCAGCTGGCACTAAGCAATTATATAAGAGTGGAAACCAAAGAACGATCGAAGTCAGCTTTTTTGGAAAAATAAAACGAAAGATCTGACTTAGCCTATCCATCGAAATAATTCGTTGTGCAGGTGTGCAAAGCAAAATATGAACAGGTTGTCAAGGGCGTTCCGCAATGGCATATTCCTCCTTGTTTAGAATGATGATCGTCTTAAAAGCGATGCTACTTGCATTAAGGACGGTATGACATCAAAATAAACGGTCATAAAATTGGCCGCCATAGCAACATAGCTGGATAACAAACTTAATCCTTCGAACATGACGACAGCCTAGGTGAAATATTTTGGGCCTTGGCTCGTTGATGGAATGAAACGAATCTGGGAATGATCGCAGAAACGCTGTTCTGGTGGATTGGTGTTGTATCTTTTCGACCGATTTAATATTTATAGCGCTTAATAGGAACATTCGAAAATCGGTCAGCAATATGAAACTATAGTCTGATTGAAGTGCTGAAGATGTTTACAATGGAGCGTCGTGCTGGTTTCTATCTTTTCCAACAGAAAAATCCAGAATATGGATAAATAGCGTTCGTCGATGGTAATATGGTACTATGTAGTCTGAGAGAATGATCAAGCAGAAAAATTCAAACATAAAACATTGCACTGAAATGTTCGATTGCCAGACTTGTGATCAATCCTTCTCTTGAACGATCAGTTTGACGTTTATTGCCAAGCACATTGGCAAGGTCTACACACAGCACATATATTCCTTATTACTCATTTAGTGCAGTCAACTACTCGCGTAGAGACCGAACATCCTGTATCACCTTTAATCTGTCAAATGGGAAACCAGTTGATTGTTGCTGAGAGCACTATTTAAAGCAAAGCCTTCAACAGTAGCACTTTCAACAGCGATTTCTAACATTTCACAGATGCGAAAAGAATAATAGGACGGTATTTATGAATAATATCAAAATGAGTCTCCTTCGGAATGGTTGTTATATTTGCTACTATCTAAGCACTGGGAAACGATTCGACAAGAATGTTATGTTGAAATATGCAGTTTATTAGTCTCTTTAGTGAAATAGCTTGAACGATTTAATGACTTTCCCTCCTCTCGCTCTCTTCACTCTTTTTTCTGGCATGAGATTGCACAACTTGTTTTTTTTTTTTTTTGAAAACAATCTAAGGAAGTAGATATTTCTTGAAGTTCCAAAATAAACTTGACGGAAGCGTGAACTGAGAAGCCGACATGAATGCCAAATAAAACTTATTTGTTAGCACATGTCGATCATGACCGATGGTAAAGCTAAAACAACATATGACCAAAATAGGAATTAGAAGCATCACGCAAAATTCGCCAAATACGGAATGTGCCTCTGACTCGAGAGAAAGATAAGCGAAATACGCAACGCTTCATGAAGAACCTTGAAAGCTGGCGAAGAGAAGTAAGAAGTTGATATGTATGAGAAGAAATGAAAAGAACATAGGAAAAATTTCAAACGTAAAATACGAAGGCAATCATTTCGGTTAACTTCAAAGCTTTCCTCATATCACTTTGTCGACTACGTAACCATATAATTTCTTTGCAAAATCACGAAAATCTTGTGCTGCGCATTTATGGTTTGAAATTTATTTATAGCCTACAACTTTTACTCTACAAATTGCGCGCTTGCAGTCTACAAATTGAGCTCTCAGATGAATGTGTCGTGCTTCACTTAAGCTAAGTTCTTTTGGTACCCTTCTGGCAAAAATTATTGCGTACATAGTACCGTATTCCTTCATTTTGCCTTCCTCATAGCTATAATCTTTAGTGATGCGGTTCCTGTCGAAGCATGTGCTCAGCAGCTCAACCGACCACCTACTGACCGCCCCCATAATTCTTGAAAAAAGAGAAGATTTTCCTTAAAAAACAAAAATCCGATTACCATGGAATGCGTATATATTATTCAGACCTTCATGTGACAATCAGTACTTTCGTAGCGGATGAGTGCACGTGAACGATTGTTTAGTAGGTCATACAGGCGTCTACAATGTGTTCATCAACTCCCACTACACTAGCTTTGAGATGAAATTTGCCGACAGATGAACAGACCGACACACCTAAAATCAAATGCCTGATATTGTCCATACTCAATTTTATTATGAAAAATTTTGAAAAGCGGAAGCATAAAAAAAGAGCTTGTTGCATTTCGTCATCAATGTTAGTCCTCTGCTTCACAACAAAATCCATTTTAGCTGATGTGTTCGGTTTAAAAAACCGGCCTCATGCAAACAGATCTCGCATTTTATGGGTCTTAAATTTGATTCTGTTTCATATCCGCTATTTGGTTCACGCTGGCCAGAAATTTTTATGAATCCAGTGCCCACTTCAGCAAATTCAGCGAATTTTACAGACACTTGACAACTTTGCGGGCTTCTATTTCCGAAGTCAGCTTCTTCGGTACGAACCCGTTGTTTGCTAGATTTTTATGCCTTTCCACTCGCCTGACTAGCCTGTACTCTATTCTGCGGTAATTCGTCGATTGCCTCTGCTTTGATGTAGTGCCGGGAGCATGAAAATGAGAGTGGGCACATGAAGTATCGTACGCTCCCCGGTGCTACGGTCAACGAATCGTCATAGGATGAATTTGTCTGTTGTGCTGTGTAAATAGTTCATTTGTATGAAATTCTATGTTGCCATATCCTACACACATAAGACAGATGTGTCGAAGGCAAATACGACGGCGTCTATCTTTGTTCGTCATTGAACACCCGCTTTGCAAATGTCCGAAGACATTCAATGGGCGGTTTACGGGGGTAAAGGCTCTTAACAAATAGTCGGCCTGTTGATCGTATTTTGCATTAGGCTTTATTACCGCATATTAGCTTATGTGCTCTCTGCACTTAGGAAAACACACACAATAGTACAAACATTTGTGGCGATCACCACGACTGTTCTCGGTGAATTCCCAGCAACAGCGCAGAGGCAATATTTGCTCCTTTCTGTACTATTCCATGAATACAGCGTGTCCTTGCAATTCCTTATGTGTTATAAATGCAAACACTTCGATACAACTTTGTGCATTTGTAACTTCACGAACACTGCTGCAACTATAGAACGGGATGGACGACTCACTATCAACTGTGCGGACGTCCAAGCAAGCGCACTTTGATGTAAGTGGTAAGGTGCTGTGGCAATACTTAGAGCGTGCCCTGCAAGGAGCTAAATTGTTGCTTGTATTAATGCACAGTGGCAGTGTTCTAATGTCGCCCCGCTGCAGAACGGTACTCTGCTCCTTGCTTCGGGGAAAAGGCAATTCAGCAGTGGCTTAGCGCTCGAGTTATCTCCATCAACGTTCGAGCAGGGAAAGCTGAGCTGAAGAAGGGATTTGGGGTAATGGCTTGACTTGCGTGACTTTGAAAAGAGAACAGGCGTGGCGGGCTTGAATTTTCGACATTATGAGCGAGTGTGCAATGCTCCTGAACACGTAAATTTTAGGCTGAGCCTATAACACAAATTTGCTATGAAATAAATAACTTATAAAGTGCTTAACAAATTCTTTTTTTTTGTTAGGCGTTACGTACGTGACACACTCTTAACCGCAATCTTCAATAGTCTTTCACTTCTATTTCTCAAAAGTGGCATGGCATCTTCGAAAAGATTAAAGCATTAGGGAGTAGCATAAGTGATATAAACAAACAATAGATCACAAAGTTGTAACAATCGCCTCAGGCAATGTTACAGCGATATATCTTCATCATGTGTCACGCATGTCGAGAGCGCTAGCAAATCGTTGTTGAGTTATCGATATGCTCTTCGTAATCATTTAACAATCAATACAAACTGTTTGTTATATCGAAAATGTTGGCCGATAAAGAAAGTCTTCTGTTGAAATTCGAATTCAGCGCATTGAATTTTGTTTTTCTCCTCCCTTTCAATGAGAAGACTTCTCATTAGAATACAACGGCGAAAGACAATTCCCGCTGCTTCTATTTTTTTCACAGCACTCAACAAACCTGAAAAAATTCTTTATTTGGAAATATTATTGTTGGAGCTGAAAGAAAAAGGAACTGAGGACCTCCAAATATTTGGTTAGGAATGAAATTAGAAACCTAAACGAGTTCATAAGTCGTCGACAGCGTAGAGTGTTGAAAGTGATGCATGCGAATGAAAGAATTTTTCTGAAATACAAAACAAACTTTCAACGTGTAGTTTCATTCATTGCTTACCACAACAAAAGACAGTTGAAAATACCTGTAGAAAATCCGTATAACCTACGTGTTGCTCTTAAATGAAATGTTCATGTCGCAAGTAAATGCGGCAGAAAATTCAATGACCGGCCTTTTTGCACACTAAGGGATGGCTAAGGCGAGGGCGAGGCTAAGGCAAAGGAGGGGCAAAGGTAAAGGCCAAGACGAGGCAAAGCGAGGCGAGGAAAAGGCACTGGTGAAGACGAGGCGAAGACAAAGGCTATGGCAAAGGACGAAGAGCCATGGGATGGAGAATTAAATACATTTATCTGGAATGACAACAAGGCGAGGAGACGCAGAATCCTCTCACAACATTGTGGGGATTCTATGTTTCCATTCCCATCATATCTCGAAGCGAAATCTTCTTCGCTGTTTCGCTGGAATTGTGCCCTTCGCGAATTGATGCCACACTCCCGAGGCGACGATCCTTACGCCTAATGATTACTGGTTCGAAGCGCATCGGGTCGACGTGTTGCTGAAGGTTTTCTGCTGTTGTCGGTTCCTCTGTGCTTCCCTTGATGAGAATAGCTGTGGGGCAGGGTGTCTGGCTTTTTTTGCGACGTTTCTTCACCACGGCCATACATTTGATCGCTGCAAAAACAATTATTACGGATGCCGCGATGATCGCAATAAGGATGGGTGAAACTTCCCAATACTGGAAAGCCTCAAAGATGCGTTCAATATTGTTGTTAGCTTCTTCTGCAAGCGTTTCAATTTCGTTCCCGAAGGCTGAGAGAGCTGTGCTGTTATCAGAGAATAATGACGGTTTTGCTCTTAAGCCCC
>JAAVTS010002244.1:0-12352 GCA_022845575.1 Baylisascaris ailuri | reverse complement strand
GAATTATTGCCTAAATGTGAGTCTATTATATATGCAACTGTTGGTACCAAATTCTGATATGTCTATCAAAACAATGCAAAAAATTTTTGAGAAAACGAAACAATATTCTCATATAATACAAAAATTGAATTCATACATACTATAGATAAAAGAAAAATTTTCACAATCTTGCAAAGCTGTTCTACTATAAACAATACTCGAATAATGAATAGAAGGATATTAAATTCAACGTTTCATTTTCGATGTGCTAAATTTGATCTCTTGAAGAGAAAAAAGAAATTTTGCGCATTAAAATTTCGATTATTCGATAGATCAATACTAAATGCAATTTGTACAAGCTACTATCTTAATTTGAATATTCAATGAATTTAGGAAAAAATATGCCTTCATGATAATAAAATGTTGGTAATCAAAAATATAAAAGCAATGTAATATAAAAATCACTTAGATGAGAGAGAAAAAAAAAACAAAACTCATCACTCTTCTTCTATAGTATTATAATTTTTCATCAAATATACATGCGTATTCTTGTATTCAAAAAAATGAGAAATAAAAATTAAAAAAAATAAAAATAAAAATTATTAAGTATCATCTCTGTCTTAACAAGCTGATTTAAAAGCATGAAACGGACATACAACTGATCGACGAGAGTCTAGAAACCTAGAATAGATGAAGCTTAGTCTCATTCGACTGATTTAAATCAATTAATTAGCAAAAAAAAAAAAACGAACATAATAGAGCGTTAAAATTGTTGAGATATGGTAATGGTCCAGCGGCAGCGACAACTGCAGCAGCATTCAACGTTGCCGTGATATTATCACGAGTGATATTCATCAGCGTGTCTTTACGTTGTCGTCGTCTGATCTTAATTTGATCGGCCATCAACTTTTGCCGTTCGCTAACCACTTGACACTATAAACAATAAATTTATTTATTTCGATGAATTAATTTATTTTCAGTGGAATTTTTGTATTTCTATTTTTTTTCACCTATATTATATAAAAAAAATATATAAAACAATAAATTTATTTATTTCGATGAATTAATTTATTTTCAGTGGAATTTTTGTATTTCTATTTTTTTTCACCTATATTATATAAAAAAAATATATAAAACAATAAATTTATTTATTTCGATGAATTGATTTATTTTAAATGGAATTTTTATATTTCTATTTTTTTCACCTATATTATATTTAAAAAAAAATATATAATCGCACCATCTATATACTCTTTTTAATGTGTATCATCTGCAAGATGTAAACTGTTCGTTATGTGATACGCAACTGTCCAATTGATACAATGGAATCATTCAGTTTGGATTTTCAAATTGAACAATTCCATTGGATCAACTCGATAATATGGGATCGTTCACCCCGCTTAAATCAATGCTTCTTGATAATTCCTTGTAATAAGATGAAGAAAAGAATAAACTATAAAAGCGCTGACATAATTCCCCTTCAAATATCTCAAAGTACTTCAGTATGCCCATGAGATATGAGCATAGATAACAGTATTAATACTGAGAACATTTTTCCCCTAAGAGAATTCAGAGAAACTTCTATATGAAAATTGAGGAATTGATGTCGGGGAAAAAAAGAGTAAATATTTTGAATAAAATGTAATTATTAGATTTCGTGCATTTAACTTGTTACTCTATTACATATATAATAATAAATACTCATTAACGAGAGAGATTTTGTTTTCATTCTCTCTAGAAAGTGCTGGATGATGATTGCATAATGACTGAAAATCTTTCATATCCCTTATAATCTACTATCAATTTAGATGATTATAAGACATATATTTCAGAGTTAGAATATATAATAATGATAACACTTTGAACGGCAAAAAAAAAATTCTAATCACAATTCAGAATATGCAACAATGAACGTATTAATGAAATTTTTATATAGAATATTCCATGTTTATACAATATAAAAACTAGAAATTATGCTGAATATTGTTAGTGATGCAATGTTCTACTGCTATATAATAGTTATACACATGAATAAACACTATGAGAATTACAAACTGAAACAATACATGTGTGAGAGAATGTTTCGATGCTAGCGCATATTTTTCATAACAAAAAATTATGCCATATTTAGCTTTTCGACTTGTGGTGATTTTCTAGTTGGAAATTTTTAGTTTGACATTACAAGTTGGTCTAGAAATTTAGATAAACTTTGCAAACGAATGATATGAGCGATATGTTTTGTGATACTCTCTTAAAATTCTATATCAGCAAATAAGTAAGATGACTCTTAAAGCGTTGAAATAATTCAAAGAAATATTGGCAGTAGGTAATGAAAATATTCTAATGGTGTTCATTTCAGTGATCGTCGTTGTGCACTGTTGCACGAATTATGCAAAAGAGCATAAAACATAAAGTAAGTATATTGAATGAGGAAACAGCAGGTTGAAAAAATGATCTTAGTGAAATGCAATACCTCCCGATTAGTCAAAGAATATTTTCTACTGGGTTGCTGCAAAAATTTGCAAACGGATGCGTCAAGATAACTTTGCCTAACCAGCTTATGTTTATATAAGTGTATTTATTTACTTATTTATTTATTTGTTTATTTATTTATTTAATCATTTGTATATGCACTTCTTATTTGTTTTACGATGACCCACTTGAAACATGTTATGCTCGTTATGCTCAACCAATTTTAAACAGAAAATATGCACTTCTGCAATCTGACCTATTCAATCAATTGCTCTCATTTTGCTAATATATAGCTAGCATATGCAATAACGCATAAAGTCATAATTAGATCATCTCTCATACAAATCTTTTATCAAGGACATTTTTTTTAAATGAGCAACTATGATCCCATATGCGAAAACAATAAATATACGTTTATGTACATATGAGTACCTACCCCTATATTCACAAGTTTAATTTAAGAAACTATGGAAATTTCAACAGCAAAATGCATTGAGTATAATGTGAGTCCTAAAAAATGTCCCATTCAAATTGAGCTCGACTCATCACCTCTTATATGAGTTATATTTATTTGAACGAGCCTAAGAAATTGTTTGCGCTTTTTGTATGTTTGGATTCTCATTTCTTGCAACGTGCCACATTTAGGAATTGATTTCCTTTTAAACCTGAGTATAATCTGATTTGGTTAATGTCGCAAACTGATTTAAGAGAGTATAGCGAATTTCCATTGTAATTTGTAATTTTTTCTAAATCGAAGGTTAATTATCATCGATAACCGTAAGCGACTGGAAATATGTCGATTAACCACCAGACTGCTCTATCAAAAAACTGGTCTATAGTAATATCGAAAAGAGGTAATATGTAGACGTAGAAATTTGTTCCAATGTATGGAAAAAACTAAAAATTTAGTATGTCAACGCAACAAACTAGTTGCCGACGGTTATCCGCTGAATATAAGTTTTCGAATTTCAAATTCCATTTAGCTGAAAGTTTTAAGCGCAATCGTTTCATCAAAAACTTTTGAAAATCATGTCATAAATCGACGAAATAGATAGAGAGTTGCTATTTATTTAGCAAATTGCAAGAACGCACTCATCGATATAACGATGAGCAATTGATGGAATAGATGCAATCAGAGACCGAATAAAACTATTAATAGAAAATGCTATTTATTTATTTATTTATTTTTTTATTTCTTTAAATCAATCCTCTCGAAGAAAGAGGAAAGAAACGAAACAAGAAACATCGCAAAGTCAGGTGGAAGCAATACAGAAAACATAAAGTGCAACAACTAGACATATGACTGATTGATGCGGTAAACGGACAAAACGTTGGAACCTAAAGAGATTCTCAATTTTGCCTTCATCTACTTCAAAACAATTTCGCTTTCTCTATCTTTGAAAAGTATAAGAAGAACGATCGTAAAAAAAAAGTATTGAAAACGATTTACATTAAGTCACACTATCGACGGATTCAATGACCCACTGACATAGATGCAAATAAGGAAATATTTTATCCTGTTGTTTACAGGCGTAGCACGAATGATAGAAATGCTTGTTCGATTATTCTTTTTTAAATTGGAATCTTAAACATAATAGTCAATGATTCTTGAATTCTCATCTGTGGTTAATTCAGCTCATACAAAATGGCGACATTATATCGTTGCATTAATGAGTAAAAAAAATGATTGATGAAATTTATTACCTAAAAATGTTTTATTCGTAGAGAATGGAATCATGTGATGAATAAATGGAGCAATTCATAACGATATGAACAATTGCAAGTTGAATTCAATTGCAAATTTATTGAATATTCAAAAAATTAGAGATATGAAACGAATTTCTTGAATGAAACATGCAAAATCACATAGATACTAATGTTCGCATAAGAAGGATTTAGGCATAACTTCGAAAACTCATCTCGAAAGAAGTCATTTTTACGAATAAGATGGATGCACTTATGTGCAGTTCATATCTGACTAATTTTAGCTCTCTCATTCCTTTAACTTGTCTCATCACGTTCCCTGTAGTAATAAAATAATATGTTTTTGGATTAGATGGCTGGGAAGGATAGCAACAGATTATATGAAGGTAGTTTAGATTGCAAAGAAACGGTTTTCAATTGAGATACGATGACGTTAAACGGCGAACAAATTTCCAACGCCATATCAAATTTTACGTCATACTCTTACCGTATTAGACTACAGCATGAAAACCCGCGCACTTCGGGATGCATTTATCACTGTCTTCAATACTTTCAGTGATCACCCACACATTCTCTTGAATCATCATATCACTCTATTAAAGGTAATGCAAAATAAAACCGGCCATTTCAGAGGATATTTGCTTTATAGTTTTAAAGAGAGTTCATACTTGTAGATCAATATTTGAAAGAGATCTAATGATATGACTTACCTTTGCACAATTGCAATCACGATATGGGCATACACGCTTGTGACCCTTTAGTCTTGACTTACGACCATGTTGACCACATTTTTGACAATTTGGCACACGCTCTATAATTAGCACTCATAAATTTCAAATAATGAAACAACTTGATCGAAACATCCAACATTTTAAAGCTATTATCTTGTCAGTCCATCTTAGCAGATTCTTGAACTGATACTAATTTGAATATTTTCGAGTTTCTAATTTTACACATTTTTTGAATAAATAACCAAGGAGTAAATGTCCACTTTTATTAATCAGAATATTGGGGAAGGTTCGTTACGTATAATAGAGCATCTAGCATTTTGTTTTCTAATGCGAAAAATGCTAAAAAGTAAAAAAGGAGAAACATTTATGGCAACAGGTTGATAAATGCGCGCTTAATGGTTCACCAAAAAGATCTCTCTAAATTCCAGTAGTCTCAGTGATTTTTCATTTCCGTTTTTTATCAAATATAATAGCAGAAACGAACTTGTATATGAGACTGCTTGCGAATCAGTCAAGTGATGATATGAAGTTAGTGGCAGTTCATATGGCCGTGTATATATCAAAGGATTGTTACTACAAAAGCCAACTTGTGTCATCTTGGCGATTACCACAGTGTGGAAAACGACAATATTAAAGAAATTATTCAACCGAGAGAATCGACGAAGAGATAAGCGACGATGTAAAACGATAGCACAGAAGTTTTTGCAAATACGCTTAGAATATCGATAAAAACTGAAGCAATAGGAAATTTTTTGCTGATTCGTTGCTCGCCGTTCACAATTATATTCACCGCGAATTAAATAAAGTGCAAGCACAAGTCGAAATAAGAAGGCGTTAAAAAGGCCGATACACTCGAATATGATGCCGACATTCGAGATCTATTCCATAATAAGAGGTAGAGGTATTTGGCAAAAATTAGCAGCACTAAAGAGCGATTAGTGATTGCTTAATAATGGGTGACTCTCAAGTTCATCGATGCAGGCAAAAGTGCATAGATAATGGTTAAGCAATACGAATAGTGTAGAAGTAGTAAAAAGCGGCTTAAGGATGTACTGCTCGAGGGGCACCACTTCCGAAAATTTCAATGGAACGTCGTTCCTAAGGCCCTTAGCGTATATCCGCGCAAAAACATCGTCCCACTTTGTGTTCTTTATTCACTTTCGTTGCCTCGTCTAACACTTCCGTTGAATATTTTCGCTTTGACTATACGAAGCGACGCTTGAACACGCCCCATCGAGCGCTTAAAGCTTATGCCGAAGATCCAACCAGCTGCCAACTTCAAAACAAGCTCGTCGGGCAGTTTTTTTTATCGAAAATGTTTCTAGGCGTTGGTGCTACTGCTTCCGATGTATTTGCAACGAAAACTATCTAACGCTCCGCCCTTTCGAGTCGCCCAGAATAAGGCTTTCGTACTCTGCTTCCCTTCCACTTTAGTCGCCTAGTCGCCGAATCCTCACTATATATGCTTCAGGGGCAATTTGGTGTCTCGCTTCGTTTCGTGTTCCACTAAGGCCTCATACGCGAGTTCTCAAGCTGTCTGTCAAAACTACTGCACTAGCTGAAGTCTTGAGAAGTATGAAGCGTTCCGAATTCGCAATTGCCTATATTGAGTGGAGAATCTCTTCAGCAATAAGTAGCATAGGCAAAGAAGCATCTCAATGTGGAAAAATTGAAAAATATCGTTAGCGGCTACAAGTTCTTCGAATGTCATTAGAGATCGCGATTCTCAACCGTGCAAATCAGAAAGGATTACAACGATTCGCATATGATTCAACGTCAAATATTAGCATCGGAAAGTTCGCATGAAATTAACACTTTGCGCATTTGTACAATCTCTTAGTTCAATCAACAAGAGATTGCCAAATTCTAGATGTTGCAATTATGGATTTGTTGGGTGTCATAGTGATTCGTTCGTGAGGGAAAAATCACATGAAACGGTGGTCTTGCTAATTGCGCAAGCATGAACGAAATAGGGATTAAAAAAAGAGAACTGAAAGTAAGATCAGCGTCTTTGCACGGTCAATGTGGGCAAAACATGTCAGACAAACGCTTCCTCAAAATATTTCTCTCTCTAATGCATCCATCCAGACGGGTTCATCAAATGCATCATATAAACGTGAAAACTGAGAAGTTGGTAAGTTAATTTTTTAATTATTGATGTAGGCGATGCTTTCATTTTTCGTTTTTCTCCAGTCTCACATATAAATTCAACAAAGAAGATCGTAAATCGATCGCATAAATCAAATTTTTAGTCGACATTATGCTAAAATTAAGTGGATTTTCTCGGTATAAAATTTTGTAAAGATGGTTGTTCAAATAGCGCTCACTATCGTTAGTGCTTAAGAGACACCATTTCGAAACCGTTGACACGAACATAAAGAAACGCTTATCGTCTATGCAGCAAATACGTCTTTGCCACGGAACTAAATGAGATGCTCACGAGTTTATGAGTGTTTAAATTGTTTATAATATTTGTGTTTAATGTAAGTGAAAATTTAAGAGATGAGTATATAAAAAGAAATGGGGAGCATATTTGTAGACAAAAGAATTAACGTTAAATGCTCAGTTTCATAACACAAGCGAAGTTAGCTCTATGCGGAAGAACTGTTATGTTAGGCACATCCAAATCATCTCTATGTGTTCAGTGGAAAATGACGTATAGAGATTAACATTTTCGTATTTCAAATGATTCGGTGTGAATCCAAAAATCTATGAAAGATTTGATCGTTTATATAGTCTAAATAATGCAAAACGATGAATCGATCGGCATAAAATTGGAGGTGAAAATATTTATCATGTTTCAAAATTTTTCTTAATGAATTATTTTGCAATGGAATAGACAAATTTCTTAAGTTTAGCTTCAGTGATTTCTCAATTAAAACCTACGATCAGATACGCATGATTAAGACATTGATATCTACATATAGATACAATTACGATGAGATACACATTTGTATATGAGGTGAGCGAATACGTTTTCGCAAGAGTGAAAACATGCAACAATGCATAAACAATATTTTCACACGAAATTCCATTTCTTCTAGGAAAATGTTTGGCCTGAAAAGTTTATAATGCTCACGATATGCAAGAATACAATAATTTTTGTAGTTGAAAAGCTGCAATAGAAGATCTCAACAATATTCATTTTTAATGAACATACAATGCGTTATATTGCGCCAATATATTTCGATATGGTAATACGTCACAGATCATTTCACAACTAAAACAAACAAATTTTGATATAATTGCGTGCTAAAGCGCTTTTGATAGCGAAATACAAATTTTGCATCCGATTAACCGAGATGAACACAAAGGATTTGCGATTGTAGATGATCTCTAACCGTGGTGAGAATAATCACTAGTTGAAAATATCTAAGCTAATCAAGTGTACTACTGATGGAAATGATAAAATCCTCACCCCAAAAATAAAAAATATTGACCGCTAAAATTTCGTTTTTATGGAAAAATTAGTGCAAAAAAATTTTAATGCAAAAATTAAAGTAATATTCAAAAGATAGGAACACCTTGGCCTACCTATTACTTAGAAATACATAATCGTCTCTTTTGCATGGAGAGACTTTCATCCCATTAAATCATCTTCCATTTATTTCTCCACTATATATCCGAATATTTCCCGAAGTTAAAAAAAAATCATAGGTGCCCTACTTAAAATTTTTCTTCATCTATTTTAGCTTGTTTTTTTCGCAGCAGTTTATCTGTCTGTTGTTTATTGCTTATCGAATTTTAGTATGGACGTAAGCTCTTGCAATGGAAGAAGCACTCTCTCTTTTTTGTTGATCTCGCTTAAAATTTGCATATTGTATATGTTAAACAATCTTTAAACGCTTTTGCGCTTTTTTTTAGAAACAATAAAGACTGATGTATAGTTCACTGTAGCAAGAAATAGTCTATAAAATCTACAACTTCAAAAAAATCTTTATAAAGTGATTTGCGCTCAGGTGGATCTTGCTTATATGGCCACATTTTCGCTGTGCATTCAACCTTTGACCTCTGAAGCAAATTCGACAGTCTATTCATGCTATAATTATCGAAAAAGTCATAATTTCGTGTGCTGTATGCTTGCCACCTTAGTAAAGCTACTACTTGAATGCGTGGCATTTGGATAAAATTCCCTCATAGCAACGTGTCCAATCTTCCCCGAATTTCTGTCATAAATAAGTATAAATATTAAATTATCTACATCTCTATGAATTAGATAAATATTGAATAATATTTCAGAACTAGCAAGAAAAAAAAAGCTTTTCAATAATTTGCCTATATGATAATTTCTTCGAAAATGGAAAAAAAGGAAAAAATGAAACGAGTTTGTTCAGTTAGTTTTGCACTCTAAGTGTTGTAGTGTGTTGATGTGAAAAAGCGATCGTCAAGTGGGATTGAGAGTATTTCTCAAGTGATGACTGCTCGTTAGCTCAATCTAGTGGCAAACTAATGTATGCCGCAATATCGTTGGCATCTTTTCTGAAGATACTGCAAAATAATACGAACGGAAACACTCAAAAATAACGAAAAGCTAAACGAAGAAGTATAATTCAGCACTAATTAAAGCATCACTCAATCTTCATCAACTATTCGTATGCAGCAAAGCTCAACAATATCCACTGCTAAATTTTATTGCGTTTGCAAAAATGAGTGGAATAGCTCTCAATTTGTATCAATTTGCATTGTGTTTGTTACATTTTACAACCCTCATAGAGAAGTGTGAATACACACAAGCCGGCTGGCTGGCTATTCAAGCTTAGATAGTTGCCGATTGAGAAGGCAAGCGATTGAGAAATTCGATAAACAACGCCCACTCTCCTACCTCTTCAGTAAACATTCGTCAACTTCGTTCAACCAAAGAACTTTATAGAATGCCGTTCAAAATAAGCTCTCGATAATAGGGAAGCATTTTCTCCCGCTTGCTGACTTGAATTCTCTCAATGTGAGAGAGAGAGAAAGGGAGAGAGAGAGAGAGGGGGGAGAGAGAGAGGGAGGGAGAGAGAGAGCATCGAAGAAAATCTTGTTAATGTTTTCTTTATCAGTGAATCAGAAAAATAGCAATTATAACAAAGAAAAAAATATATGGCAAATATATTCTGAGGGCGGTTCAATACGCAAATTTTCATATACGATGGTGCAAGACATAGCAATTGCTTTATTTATTTATTTATTTATTTTTTTTGAGAAATCAATTTGCAAGTGGATCTTTCGCCTCTTATATCAAAAACATAGAGCTGTTTGTCGTATAAGATAGCTTAACTAAAGTGCATAATATTATTGATATAGAATAACTCCGATTAAATCCTAAGCTCATCTCATCTTCACAGTGTCGATTCAAAATTCTCAACTACAACGTTCTTCGTCAGTTGAAGTTCTATTTTCAGCACAACATTTTATTGGTTCTAATTAAAGCGATCGAGTCATCATTCTATAGTTTTAGCGTTCTTCAATGATAGTGCCTCTCTTGTAGGCGGCGCTAGACCATTTATATCCAAAAGAATTTCTTAATCGACTAGCGTTCTATCTCAACTCCCAATCCATTAAAATCCAGTGAACCGGAATTACCTTAATAGAAGCCTAATGCAATAGCTCGATAGCGCTATATTAGCAGAAAATATCGCTTGTTCCATTTCAACAGTAGAAAGCATAAATCTTCAAAGCTTATAGGGCTCAATTGATGACGAAGAACACTGACAGAGTTCGATGGATTGATAGCAATAACTGAGAAAAAAAAATTTCTCAAGCTCCCAACTTATTGACAACGATATCGCAAGCATGAAACTCAAAAAATAACTCAAGCTTTAAGATAATAAGTTGAAGCAATAGGCGTTGAAGGATCAGCACCTAGCATGAAAAGAATTGGTTATCATTGAGCTAATAGTAGTTACAATGTCTCAAAGTGGCACCTAAAATGAGCCGCAATTTTTGCAGAGATAGTCACTAATTGCCAAAGAATGCAAACTCTACTTGAGGGAGGCTTCGCAAATTTGTGTTTTGATGGAATGAGTCCTTTGATCAACTGATCAATCATTGTTTGCCGATCAAGAAGAAGTCACTTTCAATCATGACTTCTATTGTTCTCAATAAAATACAGCGGGAGAAGAGCTTAGACGACGAATTCTACTTGACAAAGAACGAAAGAAATTTGAAATCGGATTCGGCATCTTTCCGTTGAGCACTTTTTCACATTGAGTGAATAATTTTTACTATATATTTTCTGAGAATTGGATTTTATCGGCTCATTTTAATTGACTGCAACTATTAAAAGTGATTAGACTTCTCTTGCCTGATAGTAATTTTCCGGCTCCGACCAAGAAAGATAAGTGGCAAAACGGAATTTAGGTAACTGAACTGAAGTGATAAAAGTGTACAACCGGATGTTCGTATTGATCTATTTTGGATCTTGAAATGTCTCCAACCTAACGGATAGCAGATAAGAGTATCCCTCAATCCACAGCATTAGCCAATCTATTCTCTTAGTAGTTGTTCAGAACTTGGAAGGCAACCATTGCAAATTATGAAATGAACATATTATAGCACTTCCCGAAATGCTCTATCTTCCTGGATATTGCAATCACAATCAACAAAAATACACCGATTAAAAGCTTTTCAAAAATATCTTAAGGTAGTGGCAGCCAAAAATTGTACTAGATATCTTTGTTGATCATTTTGTTCATTAAACAATTGGATTGTTGTCGTTTTTCTTGCAACATGAGATTATCACCCTTTTGGAGCATCGCCCCATCGAAGGCAGCTGGTAAGAGATCCAAAGAAACTTCGAAGAAATATTTTGGCAAATGCCGCATAGTTGGTATTTATGCAGGCGGATGTTTCCGTTATTTGAAAGTTGTTTTTGAAGCGAAAGCTATCCCAAACCCTTCCACCTTGTTGACTTGACAGCCGTCAGTTTCGCAAACAGCAGCTCATCAACACTAACTGCCGAATCTCTCGTCATTAATCGAACTATTTCTATTTGTTTGTAACAGAATGCTTCAGACGATATTAAAGCATAGAAGTTCTCATTGTAGCATTACATTTCCAGAATGCTTGTTGATAGCTATGCTAGGGTATACTAGCCAATAGAGCTAAAAATACGATCAATGATTTGAGTCCATACATGCTATATTAATGTTTGAAACGATCAAAAAATTTTTGCGGTAAATTCGATTCCTTGACGTCATCTTCATTCGTTGACGTCATTTTTGTCGAAAAATACTATCTAAACGATAGCACTGATACGATTCAACAAAAAGTTTAAATTGTATGGAAACACACTGGCAGTGAAAGGGAAACTGTATTGAAAAATAATTTACATATGGTTCAATTGGCAATTAAAAACGTTTGATTCTTGAGATTCAAATAGTGGGAATTCGACGAGTGATAAATAAACGTTAATAAACATATTGACGATGAATAAGCTTATGAATTTGTAAGTTCAGCTGTACAGTTTTTCTTAGTATAATAGA
>JAAVTS010002243.1:16437-32652 GCA_022845575.1 Baylisascaris ailuri | reverse complement strand
TGTGTCGACCCGTAAATCATTGATATTAGCATTAGATGAATTGCTATGAATAATTAAAATCAAATGCTTGCCCCTCTACCACCTATTTTTTAAGGTACTTACCACGCTCTCTGCCGCCATACTTATCTTCAGCCAATTATCATTTTAAAGCACTCGCTTACCTACCAGCCGACTGTCATTTTAAAAGCATCTACCTGCTTAGCTTCAACCAGCTGTCATTAGTACTCTCGATGAGAATATTCAAATTGATTCATCGAATTTGAGGAGAACTATAATCAAATCTTAAAAACTAATTCTTAACGATTAATTCGTTTGAAATATAAATTTATCGTTATTTTTATTTTAGTATTTCTTAGTAATTTATAAAATTATTAAATAATTTGTAATATAAATTGGTCTGAATTAATTTGCAAAGGTACATATCTTATCTACCTTTGAGTGCATTTTTCGCTACCATTCAATTTTTGCGGACTAATTACTATTCTTCGAAACTTCTTTTGGCTGTTTTTTTTTTCTTTGCAGGATGAGGGGAAAGAAGGGGAGGAAATTTCGATGTGTTATTCAAGAATCGATCATTTCAGTTATGAATCTGTTTAAATTTTCCTTGATATTTTTTTCTGTTTTGCAATGAAAAATACTCTCACACCTTTATATTTATTTACCTCTATCGATTGTTCACTCCGGTCCCTTTACTATCATACGGGTTTTTTCAAAGAATCTATGCTGAATAAATAACATAGCTTATTGAAATATGGCATCGAAATATTCTAGAAGGCTTGAACTTAAAATTTAACATCGAAGATCATATCTAATCACTTAGCAAACATAAATCTCTAATGATATCGCTAAAGGTTTTTATGCTCATTTAAATATGTCAACTTATGCAAAAAACCTTCGACATTGACTTATGATATTCTTTTAAATTTACATATGAGTTTTCGTACTATAAAGCATTGAATGTTGTTAGAAAGGCTATGACATTTGATTTCGATGTTGGCAAGCACACTAAGTGCATTGTGCCATTATGGGAGTGAATCTTTTATTACACTCTCTCCACTTTTATATTTTGCATTTTTTTTTTGCACTTTTTGCAAGTTTCATCAATTGCACTTTGTAGTAAACAAATGAAGCACTAATGCATGCTATTCGATTTTTTGGGAAGAGACTTCCTGAGGATTTCGTTTGAAAAGGTGGGGAATGATTGTTGAGGAGATTGCATGTGTGGCGAATTAATTAATGAAATATTTTATGTTGCTTTAATATGGAGAGAGTTTGGTGAGAAAGCACTAGAGAGAGAGAGGGAGAGGGAAAGAAAGGAAGATAAGAGAGAATTATTGAGAGAATGTTTTAAAGAAAACAGAAAATGAAAAAATTTCTGCGCAAAAATTAGCGAAAGTTTTCGGTTCAGGTGAAGTGAAAACTTATTCATATGATGATCTTTTTTCTTTTTTGACAAATTTTTTCTTGAGGTTTTTCTAAATGTCTACATCTTTTCAATTTGCATAATATGTAATATTTCTCTATTATTTCGAGTATTTCTTGCTCTATCTCCTTCCCCTTCTGGCATTTCTTTCTTTTGCAAATATTTTTTTACTAGTTTTTCTATTTTCTAAAGATATGACAATAATAAGTGCACATTATTGATTGTGCAAATAAATATTTAATAAATATGCATTTTCAAGCTCTTTAGGTAATGTGGTATGCAAGTAAATCCCTAGTGCTTACAATTCGCTAATGGAATGAGTTGTTTATCATTAACGCTTTGAATTCGCTGTAAACGGGTATTGATGTAGTTATATTGAAAATTGAGCTAGAGAGAGAGAAAGGGGAGAGGAAGAGAAAGAAGTCGCGTATTTTTTCAGTGCCAGTGGACAATTTTCTGGATTGTCGGAGGAAAAATGAAGAAAATATGAAAAGATATCTCTAAGGACGAATTTTTTTTTTAGTTGGGTGAAGTGTGTTCTCCTCTCTTCGAATACGATACTGCTTATTATTTATCAGTTTGAAAGGAAGATCTTCATTAGAGGACTTTCAAATATCTCTTCGCTAATAATTTGCATTCGATGAGGCTAATATTGAATTCTTATAGCGTTTCAAAATAATGCCACTTGCGTAGTAATATAATCTTATAAATATTATAAAAGTTGAAATTCCTCTAACAACGATGTTTTTTTCTGAAATTTTATACCCAATCGACTGGTTTGAATTCTCTGAAAATGAATTATTCTTTAAGGGGTTTTTTCCAAGAATTATCTAGCATTTTTTTTTTCATTTTTTTTTTCATTTTTTTTTTCACAATCATTTCTGAACATGAGAGTGTTATATTTTCGATTTTTTATTTTTTATTTTTTTTTACAATATAATAGAAAAATTTTGCATTTTTCGATATTTTTTTCATGGATCGATAAAATCTATGACTTCTTTATATATTTTTACATTTTTTATCATGATTCCACATAATCACATAGTTTTTTTTTTTTTTTTGATCATCGAGAATTGTTGGATTGTAATAATTCGAAAAAATTTTAAAATTTTTTATTAATTTTTTCAAATTTATTGATAACTTCGAAGTTGAGATAAACATCACATTTTTNTTTTTTTTTTTTAAATGTTGTCCTAAGGTATTTTAACTGTTGTAGTTGATGAATTGAGTCTGAGGAAAGGCATTATAGAAGTAGTGCAGATGTTTGCTGCTTACATGTTATTAATTTAATGACCTATAGGCATATACGAATTTCATATCTTCTAGCTGTGGGTTTTTATTGTTGTTATTCGAATAATAAAAGAAAGCTTTATTAGATGGAGAAGATGCAGATGAATAGCGCTTGTCGATGCACACAAATATCGGTAAATCTCATCATCATCATACCTTTTTTTCTATTATAAAAAAATATCTTTTAATAAGAAGCAAATAAAAAGTTGTGCATAGAGTGTATTAGATTCTGTTTGAGGCGAAGAGCGATAAATTTATCGTCGTTGTCATCGTGTTGGAGAAGTAGATACGAATAAAATTTAATTGCACTTCTTTATAAAGTGGCAATAATCATCGATTCATCTCTTTCGAATTCTGACGCGCTATGCTTATCTATATATCAGCCACTTCGTCTGATTATCATCTATCACGTTATTATCGCTTTCGAGCAATCTATTTATATGAATTCGTAATCAACTAGTTCATTTCTATGCTCATATTTTGATGCTGTTTTTTTTTTTTTTTTTTTTTGCCTGTTATCTTTTTCTTCATTATATTTTTATTCAGATTTTTTTCTTTCTTTTCATATATACTTGATATTATTGCTTTTTCCAATTTTTCTTAGTTAATTTCTCTCTCGAATCGTATCCTCATTCGATCCTTTTCTTCATTTCTTCTCCTTCTTCTTTTCCCGTAGCAATTTTTTCATCCATATTCTCGCTTACACACCTCAGTCAGCGTTCTTTTTCTATTTCTTTCTCGCATATATTCTTCCATCGTTGCCCTCCCTTGTTTGGTCTCTATCTCTTCTGCTGTTTAATCTTCGTCCACTCCTTCTAAATCATAGATTTCAGTTCACGTCCCTTCTTCTTCTACTCGAAATATCCCTAAAGAGAGTCAAAATTTGTTTAACTTATTGATTTGCGTTGAATTTTCTATTCGTATTGCGCATATGTTTTATTTATGGCGAATAAAAGATGGAAAGAAGCATTTAGATATTTCGCCTCATTTCATTTCATTCGCAAACATTTTTATTTTTTATTTTTTTGCACTTAAAATTTTCAAATCGTTGCTCGTCCATTATGTTAATCACTTTTTATGTTTATATTCTTTATTCGATTGTTTTATTTTGTTGAATATATTTGTAATTTTTGATGAGCAACATTGTCATAAAGTTATATATTATCTAGAACTTTCGGTCAAAATGCTAACGATGATTGTGATTGAGAATAATGGTAATGACATTAATAGAGATAGTAATAGTAATAATAAAAGTAATAGCAGTGATAATATTAAACAAATAAATAAATGAATAATATAGTATAATATAATATAATATAATATAATAATAGCAATAAAACTGATAGTAGTGGCAATAATAATAGCAATGGTGATAATAATATTAACAGCAGTGATAATATCGGTAACGTTATGGTAATAGTAATAGTAACAACAGCGATAATAATAGCAGTAGTACTGAAGAAGCCATAGCGCGACATGGTTACTTCGGAGAAAACAAGCGAATATTCAGCCATTTCTAATAATTTCCTATTATTTCTTCAGCGCATTATTAGATTATTTCTTTAAATCTGAATTGAATAGATACTTTTCAAATTTAAATTTAACAAACCGAATATTTACCTAAATGATATAATAATAAATTTTACATAATTTTGCAATCGAATATCTATTTCCTATTATACGATAAGAAGTTGCTAAATAAAACTGAATGATCTTTTTTGATTACTACTTATGAAGCTTTATTTTATATCCTCGTTACTATTGGTGATATATTGTCGACGAAAACCCGGAAATATTTTTAAGTCCTCCTTCCCCTCTCCCCGTTTTCCCAACTTTACATATGGTTTTTATTTATATAACGATGCTGAATTGTTATGAGAGTTCTTATTTGTTATTCGTTATTCATAGGGCTTTTATAACGATGTTATGAGAATTACATGAGACTTCATTAGTATTTTAATTAGACTAGATTCACTATTTTATTATATTGATCGTTAATTAGTGTTTTAATTTTATTGAATTCCCATATATCCCGATTAATAGCCCTAGATGTGTTACCTATATGCGAAATGATCCTAGAAAGGTAGTGGAAGCTAAACGGGGAGAAACCTATTTGCATGGAAAATGTCTTGTTAATCGGTAGTTCATTGATGA
Source organism: Baylisascaris ailuri (assembly GCA_022845575.1). Lineage (NCBI taxonomy): Eukaryota > Metazoa > Nematoda > Chromadorea > Rhabditida > Ascarididae > Baylisascaris > Baylisascaris ailuri. The sequence goes on along the minus strand of JAAVTS010002243.1, from coordinate 27,785 downwards.
TAAAGCGGATGCATTAGGCTCTCATCGATGTTGCTTTCCACTTAAAGTATTTAATGGGATAAATCACTTAATAATCGACACATTCGTAAATGAATTGGAGGATTAGATTCAATAGTTATCGCAAATTGGTATTTCTTTTCTTATCTATACTCATAAAATGTTACATTGACTAAATATTAACCTTCACATATTATCGAAGATTTAAATGAAAATAGGGACGCAGATGAGCGTTTGAAAGGTGGATTGCATGCGATTGTGAATCTAAAATATCATGCAGTTATTTAGGCATATGATTATATTTTATTTATTTATTTTTTAATGTGATCACGAAATGAGCACGTCTGGCAATCTGACGATTTAGTTTTACCGTATCGGTACGATTTAGTTTTACGGTATTGATAAAATGCAATACGGTAATGTGAATGCGCTTTTCTTTTTGTAATTTTTTTCAGTGCTATTTTCCTTTCTTCAACTCATTTCATTATAATAATACAACATATTACGTACAAAGTGCGTTAAAGATATGTTGATAGTCTGCTTATGTTTCGATGAAATCTTGGATCAACGATAGACTATGAGTGGTTAAGTTTCTGGAGTTTTTTAGAGGCCCGAGAATTATACGGGGGATTTCCGGTTGCCCGAATTGGGAGATAGACCAATAGCCCATTATCTGGAGATCGGGAATATGTACATGTACACGGCCAAATATATGTATGTACATGTATGTTTGAGTTTTAATGGATAATCTCTTTGTAGATTCCTTCATCTTATACGTCAAGTCAGGAAGAAGTGTGGATAGGTGCTGAAGAATATCGCCGCCAACATCCTCAGGTGAGGTTTATTTATTTTTGCATATTGCTTGCGATTCTAGATCAATTTAAAAAGTTGGATCTTCTAATTTTGGGCTTTCGTTATGCGCTTTTAAAAATTTGCATTCACAAAATGTGTTATGGCAAAGTTGTATCTATGCATGTAACATGTTTATCGATATCGGTCTACCTGTTCGATGCTTTTAACATAAGAGGCATTCAATTTGTTCACTATAATATCATAAAGGATTCTCACGCCAAGTTTTGATTACCTTCGAAGGTGTTATTAACGATCTAATGTGCTGAAAACGTTACATGCATTTTGCAACCACTTGGCTTGGAGGGGGTCATTTTCTATAGAAAAGTCGAACGAGCGGCTGGTTATTTAAAAAGGTGAATGCGTTTATTGCATGTTTTATTATTTATTTTGATTTTATGGAAAATTTTTTTATTATGAAATGGGCTGCTTAAAGCGAATATTCTAATTTTAATTTAATTTATTTGTTTATTTTAATGTCTTGAGGTGAGAAAACATAGAAAAGTTTATAAGCATGAAGAGCATGAAAAAGGCAAAAATATTTATAAAGCTACAATTTAGATGAGCAGACAATCGGTACGTAAGAGCAGAGCAATATTGCATAGATCGAAAGTGCTTAACCACAGCTTAAAAGCTGAGGGAGTGGATGCATTAAAGATATCGATGGGAAGCAGCAGATTCCAGATTCATGCAACGCAAATCTGCAAATTATAAAATTATGCATATCGTGCCAGTTTTTCTGGCACGCTTTCCTAAATATTTTTATCCTTGACGTGCAGGTTATTATTTATATAAATGCGGTATTGTTTATGCATAACGGTTTATAAAATAAAATTGCTCCATTTAAGGAGAGATCTATAATAATAATTTTTTGGCAGAATTAAAAGGTTATAAGAGATGAATTTAATTTTGGTATTATATGAATCGAATGGTGGAATGGTTTAGTTGTTTTGCGCGATTGCATGGCTTCAATGGTAATTGTGGTTGTGAAATTTCAGGGTTATTACCCATCTTCTGGTTCTATTACCCCGTCAACACCCCGCACTACGCACGCTTCACTCAACGGCGTATGCTTACTTTCTTCTATTCTATTTCCTTCCTCTTCTTTTTTTTTCTTGCATTTTTAAACCACCAGTGGGATTGTTGGTTTATTAAGGTTGAATTTTTTAGTTTCGATTCTATATTCAGGTCATATCCTAAATAGTATAATATGAATCTGGAATTGTACATAATTTTGCAATTTTTGATTTTTGTATTATTGAATTTCAGGTCAAATCATTGAATTTTACTCAGAAAAACTTTGCTCGAATCATATTCTACAGTTTATTTATTTCCTTTTATTAACTTATTCAAATGATTCACTTGTTTTAAAGGATACTATATATTAGTCAAATGAATTTGTTGTTTAGTCTTGTAGTATATGAATCGAATAACATTTAATAAACAATTCATTTCCGACTGCTCATTTTTAATGTTATTTCCTAAATTGGATAATTATTATTACATTAAAATTTTATTTTCTTATTTTTTGTATAAATGTTCTAAAATGTTCTTTTCGGAGCGTAAGCGGAGTCATTCGTAGGAATCAATTATAACGTGAAAATAAACATTTTCTATTTATGAAGTGAAATGCCAAGAAATTTATTATTTTATTTATTCATCTAATTTCTTTTTTTCTTTTTTTCTTTTTTTGAGATGCCACCGCATTCTAATTGTTATCTATCGAATTCTAAATCGATCTGAATGTAATAAATCATAGGATCGAAATTAATAGAATTTCAGTTCAATAATAGTGGACGCAACATTACTAGAAATGAAAGCCGCATGATTTTGCTTTCCTATACTACAGTTTTTTCTGAAATTTTTTTGCATATTCTCCCTTGAAATTCTGTCATAGCATTGGAGATGAAAAGAACTCTCTAATGGAGAATGCAGATCATCGAGAGAAATCGAACCTTATAGCATTGTTCTTTTTTTGTTTCGTTCTTTTTTTTTTCAATTCCATTCAAGGCATGTGATATAATACTGTCTCTATTTCCGGTTGTTGTGAGTTCTTTTGTAGAATCGTTTCCTAAAAATGTGAATATCAGTTAAAGCATGAGATTGGCAAGAAATAAATCTCTTTCGATGAATCTCAATTTGGGATTTTAGCGTCTAACACCTTTCCTTTATATCATCAATGATGAGCAGCTCCGGAGTCGGAGTCTTCTAAAAATTCGTTTACATATTTAATGAATACTTATTCCGTAGATATGCCACAATATTTGGTGAATAGTGAGCAGTCTTATTCTATTTAAGTGTGCAGATAAATTCCAGTGGTGATCTGATTGCAGAATAGCCTTTTTCACCGCTTTTCATTTGCAATGAAAGAGTTTGTACTTTCCACAGTAATTGGAGAGTAATTTCGCAAGCAGTCAGCACGGATATATTGGTTGACAAATATAAATTTCGCCGGTAATCATGTTGACCCGGTATTGAACAATAGTAATTTCATAAACATTACAGGGTTTTAAGGTATATTTAGGTATAAAAACTTACCGGTTTTTCATACCATCTCGTTCACTAGAGAGAAGTTCAACCGATAAAGGTATAAAAAATTTCCGAATAACAGGAAGGGGGGGGGGGGGTAGATTGACGGAAAGGAGGAGGTTTGTTTTCATACATTTCAAATGTTTGATTACTTTAGAGTCATCTGTCAATGATTAGTTGGTCACCGTGTTCGACACGTTCAATATCACCTTGCGGTTCACCGCTTCATCTACGTGGATCTTGGGCCTATGATGTCGTTTATTTACCTGCCAATTTGGAACGGTCTATTAAAATTATGAAAGGACCTTTACCGCTTGGTAAGTATTATAAAAGTATGTGGTTTTATTATGCTGTTGAGACGCATTAGCAATATTGCAAAATTGTATTCTAGAGCATTCATTTAGGTAGCTTATGGAAATTTTATATATGACAGAAAAATCAGGGAAATGGTCTTTATCGTTGTAAGACGAATTTCTTATCTTAACAGCGCAAATTTTTTCGCAAAAATCGAATATTTTTCTAACTTCATAGTTGTATTTTTGTTTTTTATATCTTCTGTACTGCATTATGAAAATAATTGTTGATTTCACGCTTTTTTTTTCATGTCAATTCAAGGAGAGCAAAATCTTTTTATGAAAAGAATATTAGTCAAGCTTATGTTGCTAAGAGTTGACTGAGATTGCCGTTACAGAGTATGTGTCTGTACTATACCCTTATTTGTGTATACGTAAGTTTATGGCAAATGCAACCTATATTTGTACCAGCATGAATATACCATCTACGAATTGAATAATTAGTAGGGCTTATGGGACATCAGTCAGGCCACCGTCATCCTTCGCCTCAATTTTCAATAATTTTTTATTATTCTTTAGGAAGAGGGAGGGGAGGGCAAGGGAGCCGTTTTTGCACGTTAGCACTAACTGAAGGTGAAGAAAATCAGTAAAAAGTGGTGTGCATGATTATGTCTGTATTTATAAACGAGAATTACAGATTATTGCTTGATTCAGGTTTGGTGTTGGATGCAGGAGTTGATAAAGGTGTGAACGGTTGTATGGTAAAGAGTATTTGCAGTAAGAAAGCGATTGCCAAAGATGGTCGAGTACAGGTACATTTCAATGTTTTTAAGCTTTTTTTTAAATATAGCAATGCAAAATTTATTGAATCACAACCAGTTTTTCGTATCTATCACTTCTCCCATTTATTTAGAGGAAACAGTAAGGGAAAGCATTTTGAGTATCTAAATCTGATCTGATTCGTTAATTACTTTAAAAAAATTTTATAGTTTCCACCTACGAATTCAATGTTTGTTTGTTTTTTAATTTTTAAAAGTTTAGCACTGCGTCATATTCCACAAAGAAGTTGGATTGTGTTGCTTTGACATTATTGATTGATTGCACGAAACTAAAATTTCACATACTAGATATTATTTCACTATAGCGATTTGAATTGTTTATTAGTCACCTCGGAATGGGATTTGCGATTTGTATCTTTTCGTCATGAGACTCTAAGGGAGTGGGGGTGCAGCAGTGCAGGGTTTTATTTTCATACGTGATTTTAATGTTAGTGAAGTTTGAGTAATGGCGAATGCAAAAAGCGCAAATCGTTATATTCTTTTTGATGCGTATTCCCATTTGTTTTTTAGATGGCACATTTCTAATATAGATTTATTATTTTTGAATATCATGTGATATTCGCGTTTTGTCTTGTATTCAATGATCACTTTCAAGTAGTTTTTTTATTGCGACAATTATTAGGTTTTATTATCCATGCTTGAAAATTCTTAGATTTATAAATTGGCATTGATATTATATTTGGATTAACGCCAAATAGTCATGTCTCGTGATATTGAGTAGCATCGCAGTGTTTAACTTTTTTATTCTTTATTCATACTTAATTTTCCCATTCACTGTTGACGAAGAAATTCGAGCATTGCCATTGCATATCAAATCAAGGAAGTAGTATCAGCTGACATCGTTTCACTGAATAGGTCATTTATGTCATTTATGGGGGGTTATAAGGTTGAGGTCGGTTTGATTTGGGGAAAGGGGGGGGGGGGGGGCTCAGTCGAAGTTTAGGAGGGAAGTCCCAATGACGTCATTAATCCATAAAAAGGTCGTAGGTGATTTTCTTTTCTCTCTCGGCTTTGATTGCGACAGTCTACGTCGCATTCTTACTTCGAAAAACAAGTTTGAATGAAATTGAATAATGTAAAAATATATTTTTTAAAAGATGTTTTTTTTTGTATGAAGGTTGGCGATTATGTGGTGAAAATCAATACAGAAGGATTGCGGAATGTGACCAATTCACAGGCTCGTGCCATACTTAAAAGAGCCAACCTTGTTGGCACTCAATGCAAGTGAGTTGTTTCATATCTTCTCTTTGTTGGTTTTTGTTTTATTCTATTGTCCTTCCATTCGTCTCCTTTTTCACCTCTCTGCCTTTCATTTCACCACTCTTTTTTTATTTCCTTCTCCCTTCTTCTCTACTTCCTCTTCCCATTTCCTCTCTCCCTCCCTATCTCTTTCGTTCTGGTATTTCCTTTTCTAATCATTTTAGCCGAGTCTAGTTCATTTCATTGTTTTGAGTGCTATATAACCTTCAGCAATCGAAGTTTTACGGCGGGGAAAAATGAGGAAAACCATACCCATTTAATTGCACATCAAGAAAAGGGATTAATATTATGAGTGTGTCCCAATATTATGAGTGTGGCCGCATTTAGGAGTGTGTCCCAAAATTTCAAATTTCTATAATGCCATAATCGTTTAATTGAAACGGTTCTTTTAACGATTTATTAGAAATTACTGCATTAATGATGTTTCTTTTTAAGCGTTACATATATAACGGCATCGGATGCAAAGTTATGGAAAGAGCGTTTCCATCAGGATACCGAATATCAGTCACCTGTTATCAATAGGTTATCACCAAAGTGAGTTGCCTTTCGTTCTTTTTTCTAGTCCTATAGTTGTGGGAGACTAGCCTAGGCCATGACCTTCACTCGAATGACCTGCATGAAGTAAAGGCCAACCTAGAGAAGGAGCTAACTGCACCAAAAGGGCATTGGGTCAGTGCAGGTGGAGGCAATAGGAAGAGACATTTATTCATAATGAATGCTCTGTTGATTGAAATAAGTAAATAAATAACTTGTGGTTGTGGTTTCGCTTATTACTAGTAAGTATAATATGTCCACTTTAAATAGTATAACTCTTATGGTGAGTTTCTCATCTTTGTCTTTTACGCTGTATACTCTAGACATGGCCAGTTTCTTTGATTAGCTATTCCGACGGTCCCATAGTAAACTAAAAGTTATCAGAAGAGGATTAAGCCGGATAGAGTTATATTCATCGTTGAACTATTTATGGGTTATTTTTATATTTTCAGTTGTGCTGACATGTTTTGTCTATTCATGCAAGGAAGTTAGGCTTTCATGACCATCGGTGATCATTAAAGAATTATTTAAGTGGACCTAGTTTTCGATTCGTTTTATAAAGGGCAGGCGGATTTACCCATTCCTCCCCCTCACCCCTTCTTATCGCTGGTCTCTTATTTGTCATGATATTTGTTGAATGGCTGGAATATAATTGTATCACAATCTCATTCGTCAAGATGATAGGTGAAATTTTATTGTAGAGTATTTCCAAAGTTCTATCGTAGTCCTTATTTGGATCGTAAACAGCGAGGATCGGTCGATCAAGAGGATTCGTTCGACGAAGGGCTTCCATGCTCAACCCAACCGAGTGATGAGTCGCACCCACAACCACCATCTCAGCAACAACCGTTGGCTGCTATTATCGATGGGAGTGACCTTGATCAATTTGCTTGTGATCTCATCGAGGTACACATCTTTCAAAATTTTTCTCGAAGCGAATCCGAATTCGATCAAATACTTTCGGCAACTCGGCAATCCTGTATCCATCTCTTACTCTCTTTTCCCCACCGCCTCTTTGTCTCCTTCTCTCTACCTTTTTCTCTTTATCTCTCCATGGTGTCGTTGAAAGATTAGTTATTTTAACAGTGAAATCTTAACGGCAAAAGTAGGAATAACTCAGTCATTATTCCTACTTTTGTTTTTTTACACTCAAGCATCGACTAAAAGTAGATGGCTCTTACAAAGGCAATTAGAAAGATGAAAATATTGTATGAATGATTTCAAATTATATGAGAATTTAAGCTGAATGCTCATTAAGTTTTATTGCGGTGGGTTTTTTTTTTTGATTCAGAAGATAGGCGGGATTTAGTGCAAAGTTTTCACATTCATTTTGATGTGAATATATGGATAATTCCGCACTATAGAACAACGAGCGCTTGCATTCACTAGCGTTATTCGATGAGAGTGATTGATGCTTTAGGAAGGAAACGTTGCTTAGGTGAAGTGGAATGTTGAAGAGCGATCGGAAGGGGATTCGAGATCCACATCGTTAGTAACAATTTCGACATGAGTGTTTCTATCATTATTGACTACTTCATTACAGGGATGTATGGTGACGTGTGTGGCATTTTGGATTCCAATGTATTCTAAAATTGTTGCCCTAGAGATGTCTGTCTCTAGGGCAACAATTTTAAAATTGTTGCTCTCTATGTGTCCGTGTGTCCGTGTGTCTATGCGTCTGTGTGTAAGTGCGTATGTCTATATATTTGAGTGTATTAAGAACGCATTTTAACGGGAGTGGTTTTGCTGTCTGACGATATATTAGTTGACTTAATGCGTTATTGCCTTATTGGTTGTGTGCAACACACATACCTCGATTCATGTGGTTTTTTAGGCCATTTGACGGCTTTTACTGAAACTAACATCTTATTGCCGCTCTCATATAGTCCAGAAATTTACTTATAGTTGATTGGATCCCGATTTATTCATGCTCGAATTTAGGGGGGCGCTGATAAATGTTAATCGTGGAGTAGTATCATAGGTCGAGCTAATATGTCGCCATCTGTTATAAGATCAAGTTGAGTGTAAATGAAGAGTCGAGAGACTTGTATAAAGGGTGTTTTTTTTTTTGGAGAGAAGGGAGGAGGGTGACGGAGGGGGGAAAGGAGAGGTGGTCTTCTCTAGAACGCTGATCGTCATCAAATTGGAGCCAAAAGCCCTCCTGCTTTTTATAGAAGATGAAGCGAAAAATTAGAATTTATGGATCGAATTTTGCGTATATTTTTTGCATGCGCTTGCAGTTGCATTATGTCGAAAATATCTTGTACAAAAAAAATCAAAAAGTGCATTCGAACATCTATCTTCAGAGACTACTAACTAGAGAAGTAAATGAAAATTTTGATGAACTAAATAATTCCTCTAAAACTTTTCAAGTTTATGAAGTCTATAGTGAGTAATATGGAAATTGCAATTGCAATAGTTTTCGCATTGCTTCGCAATGGATTGATTCTTAGAGGCTATTAAATGAAATATCGCATCGAAATTAATCTTCTTTTATTCGTTTTCTTTTTCGCAATGAATTTCTCAAATATTTGAGAACGATTAAACGAATGTCATCATTCATTAACTTGAACCCCAGTTAATATTCATCAAATATTCATTAAATGCTTACTCTGAATTTCTTTGAAACATATCATATTTGTGCTCAAATTATCGTATAACCCTCTGAAATAAACCCCCTATCTAAATTTTGAGAAAAGAATGTAATTTCTCTTCCACTGATAACTCATCTTTATAATCATCATAAAACTCAGAAATATCCATTTTTTTATATCTATAACTCATTTTTTCGTATAAAATTTTATTTCTTTACAATAGCATATTTAATTGATATTCTACGGTGGGAATATGTTGAATTCACTCGCAACTCACTTTCCAGCAGAATTTCAATGCTTCTGTCGAATACTTTCTTTTTTTTTACTGCACAAATTCGTCTTAAGTTCTGTTTATTTTGGGATAAGTCCACACTTCTGGAGGTAGCGGTTCGTACAGATCGCACCCTATCCCACCTTTTTCCTCCCCTCACCCCCTCCCCTCTACTCCAATCGAACTTAGTTCTTATGTGATGTTCATTTGCTTATAGATAGGGGCGTGCATTCGAGGGAAAGTACAATTCAAAGGCGTGTACTCAAGGAGGATTAGTGACAAGAAAATGAGGTTGGAGAGGGGGGTGAGGGGGGGGGGCTTATAGCTAACGTCTCTTCATATCGCATATTTGACGGCAGTTTTCTGAACACGATGTGTCATTAAGCCGGACAACAAGCTCAACATATAGCAACTCGAGGTCGAGACTCCCCTCTGATGTAGGTTTATAGCGTTGGCAACTTTCCAAAATGGACTTAAGTTTTAGGGAACTCACATTCAAATTTCGATTCGTTTCAGACCTTGCTAGGAGTTGTTGTCTTTTAAAGATCGTCAACTTTAGTGAGAGATACGGATCGTTCAAATAAAAGCACACGTGATTTCCACGTGAAACGTTCAAAAGTTATATAAAATATGCGCTGAAAATGCAAGTTTTAATTTAGAAGACTTCAATTTTCGCGCATTGCAGATGGTTGCAAGAGGGAGGGAGAGAGAGCGAGAGAGAGAAAAGAGGGAAGAGCGAGAAGAGAAAGAAAGATTCATGATTAATGCTTTCATTGGAGCTAAGAAAAATCAATTAATGCACTGAATTTGTTTAATCTGAGAAAAGTGCTCAAATGCGACGATATTTTATTCAATACTGAGAATACCATTGCTATTTTATTCACCACCGTAGACGTATAGCCCCAGGGGTTATATAAGAAACGTATAGCCCCAGGGGTTATGCACGAAACGTATAGCCCCAGGGCTTATATAAGAAAACGTTTTTATTATTTACTTATCGCATTGAATTTCGTTGTAGAAATTCATGTCGAATTTCTAATCGTTAATTTTGCTTCATAATGCAAAGAAAAAAAAATTTTTCTCGACAAACAATTTTGCAAGAATATCAAGCGCCACTGCAATATTCAACTAATATGGCCTATATAATTGACAAATGGACAAATTCTTTTCGATTCCATTCACTTGGCCAATTCACCTGGCCAGTTGGCCAAAAAAATTTGATATCGTTGGTCACTTTTGTTTTGTTTTTTTTTTTTTTTTTTTTTTTTTGGAAAAATTTTACGAGGGTTGAATTTTCAAAGAAAATGCTCAATAGGCATCGGAAACAAAATAAAATTTTCACATATTCTGAAGAAAAATCATCGAAATAAAAATTTTTTTTCAGTGAAGTTCATCGATCGATAATAAGATAATAAATACTTCGTTGAATATTGTAGTTGTTGCGCGAATCCTTTGAAAAATTAAAAAAAAAACCACTTCATCCCATGCTTTCTACTTTCCCCTTCCCTCCACTCATCTGCTCTTCATCCTGTTTGTATCGTTTTTTTTTTTTTTTTTTGCTTTCAACAATGGAACTTCCTTTGCCGCCATTCAATTCTTTTAAATTCGGAATCTCTGCTGTTCTCATTTCGTTGTTTGTCAAACTTAAGAATGGGGACAATGATTGCTTGCTTATAAACAGACATTCTTTTATGTGCGTATTTATATTGATTTTNTTTTTTTTTTTTTTTTTTTGGATTCTGCGATGGAACTCTTCTTGAGTGAAAGTTTAAATGGAATCTATACTTAATGAAAAAAATTTATTTGGTGATTTGGGATGAGAGGAGGGGAAATAAAGTGGGTTCCGACAAAAGTAGTTTCATATTGTTCAGCGGAGGGGGGAGAATGGGGGATTTTGTACTGGTTGGAGAGGGGAGAGCGGTGCCTTCAGTAATTTTGCGTCAAGTCGATGTCTATCGGAGAGTAAGCACTTAGAAATTTTCTTATTCAAGAGCAATGAAGCGAATTTTACGTTCATTCGAAATGCAACATAATGCATCGAAAAAAAGCTTTTATACTTTCAGTACAATACTATTAATGCATTACAATTATTGTTAGCAATTGAAAAATTTTTTTTTGCCGATTGTTCAGGCTTTGCATCCCAAATGGCAACAGCAATTGTTCTATGATTATTGCCATTCTT
>JAAVTS010002243.1:0-16342 GCA_022845575.1 Baylisascaris ailuri | reverse complement strand
GGGGGGGTCCAAACCCTAGAATTGAGAGTACCAAAAGGGCTTATCTAATTTTTCGAGAAATAACTTCATTAAGATTATTAATTAGGTAGCGATGAGGTTTGAATATTCATGGTTGATTTCTGAGTTCTGTAATAGGCGCATATACAATCAACTAGAAAGATAGCTCGTCAGAAAGATCAAAATTAACCCGAAAAAGGCTTCCGAGAATTTTAGAATGAATTATTGTTTTATTCGAATGCATCATGGTTTACGTTTCATTTTTGTTGGCGTTTTATGTGACCGGTCGATCTGCTAAGCAAAGCCACAAAATTTCCGTATGATGATGCTAGCTCGTCTAGCACAATTGTGCACAGACTTTGTTTTGTTATAATGGCGATCTTCAACGAAATGCTTATCGATGTTGCATTTTTTGGTTAAACGCATTGGATAAAATTGCCATTTTATACAGGTTTTTGATCATTTAGCCATGAGAAAAAAGCAGTGGAGTTTTTTTTTTCTTCACTTAATTGCTTTTAAAGTTGAAAAAGTTATTCCCATCGGAAAACTGTCAAGCGCATTAAATCGCAAAAAAAAAAAGAAGAGAAATGTGTGAAGGTACAAATACAACTCGACAATTTGTTCCGACAAAATTTGTCGTTTATTTCATCTTATCCTTCCAACTCTTTCTATTAGAGGGGATTGACTTGTGTTGTTAGAATGCTGCACGGAACGAACTAATATCCTAAGATTGAATCGAAGATGCATGCACAGAAGCCTTAATAATCGATGCTCTATTCAGTCGATATGCAATAGTGGCAAAATATATCCATCAATAATAGCATAATCAGGCTTCGCAAAATATGGTCAGAATACGGGACATATGTGCCAAGACACTTGCGCCGCTTGAGTAAAGAAATCCGTTATCTTGCATATGTTTTTCGCGTCGTAATGCATACTCTCTAAACCACTTGTCGTGATGAAGAATGTGTGCTTCAATAAAATGTGCAATGAGTAAGACAGCTTATTTCCCATGTGCACGCCTCTGGCAATTATTCTTTGCGTGCGATTATTGAAGCATTCCATTAGGATGGGTGTTTGAAGCATTCAATTTCGACCTACTTTAGATTTTGACATCCGTTTATTAGAGATTTTTGAATGACGTCTATTTAGGTCTTTGTTTCTTTTGCATTATCGTTGTTGTATGCAGTATACTGTAGTTGTCTGACTTAATTGGTATGAATTTGAGGAAATTTCCGCGTTGTGATTGAGCTGATGTATCAGGAGGTATAAGAGCGATAGTTTTTGGTTCGCTGTGACTATTTCCTGATTTTTAAATCACTAAATGAAGCAGGATTTGAGTTGGGGATGATATGAGAGAGGAATGTGGTGGATCTAGATTATGTTCAGATAAATGGAATATTAGGATGGACAAGAATACCAGTATGCAAATCGTAGAAAGTTGTAAGGTGTGATTTTAAAAATTTCCTCACAACTACGTAAAATTGCTCATTTTTACAAAGGACCATGCTTACAGCATCTTTTTAATGACTCAAATTAATGTTTCATTAAGTGGCATTTAATATTAATGTAGATGGATATCATATTCGTCGAAAAAAAGTTAATCATTTTAGAACAACTTATAACATAGAGACAGTGCACATATACTAAAGTTTTATTTTATCAAGTCTATGAAGCGTCATTGATATTATATAAAACCTTTTCTTTGAAGAAATTTCTTCTCAACGATCCTTTCTATTATATAAGTTTCTTTTTTTTTAAGTTGTTTCTTTTTTTTCCAGATCTATTAATCCTTCATCTTATGTTTATTTTTTTATTATCATATGCTTCACGAGGTTATATAAAAACTCCTTTAGGGAATAAGGTGTTTTTTGGTTGTGTGCTTATGGTCACACTTCTTTTCTCGCTATGTTTTTACTCCTAACTTCTATGTTTTTCCTCTTTTTTATTTATTATTGAATATTGCCTGCGCAATCAATACTATCGAATTTACTAAAGAACAAATATTATGTCATGGCCATAAAGTAATTATATACTTATACAAGTAGGAATTTATAAAGTGATGAAATATTCAGGCGGTACTGAAGGACGCGTTCTTGGAACTGTTCATTGCGGGTACGACACCCGACTGGATCGGAAGGCCACCAATACCCGATAAATTGGATTCGCCCCTTATCGAACGTATCGAAGCCACTGTACCATGCAGCTCACCATCTGCTCAGGTAGCATTTATGAAAGTGGAAATTCATTGAAAATGCAGTTTTCACTGGAAGTTCTCAATAATTCAATTTTCTCTCGGAATTTTTCTATTTTTGCGTGACTTTTTCTGTAAAAATTTCAGTTTTTTTTCTGTGCAATTTTGGGGTATAATTGCGGCTCATATCTCATGACTTTTAAAATTTCTGCTTCAGTACTCAGTAAATGTTTGGAATTTAAATGAGTTTCCTATATATGATTGCAGCCATTTAAACCCTTTCTCCTTCTTAGCTCCAATGTAACAATTGCAGGAGAGTGCAGAATCGTCGCCGGAGAAGTTTGTGGAGGAGTCGCAAGTTGCCGAAGGTGGTGAGAGTGAGGCAGACGACGAACGGTCTGGATCGCCATGTCGATTGTCATCCCAACCACCCCGTCAATCGCCACTTATCGCTCGCTTAACACAGAGGGTTATTTCCTCTGAAGAAAGCGCTAAAAGTGTTGCTTCAACGTAAGTTTCAAAGTTATTACTAAGAAGGATTTTTGAGCACCCGAAGTAATTAAAATGTAGTTGCATTATTGAATGTAGTATAGCTGTGCATGCTTTATTATTCTTGGCAATAAACGATAGAAGCTGATTTGATTACATTCATTGCAAAGCATATACCGTGCCAGTCCCCTTGGCGCGTTTTTCCACTTATCTTAAAATTCAGATGTGTTGAAGAAGACATTTGCAACTAAATATTAGAAAATTTGTTGAAAAGTGCTCTTGACATTTGCAAATTTGCTTCATTTGTTCAAGTGGCTGCGATAGTTTTTTTTTTTTTTTGCCATTTTCGTTAATGCTTTTCATTTATGCCAGTGAAGAACAAAATGCCAACCGCGTTCAGCAGATTTAAAAAGAACTTAGCTTCACCTGTCATATTGATGCAGATTTAGTAGATTGGTGGGATGGTGGCAATAGCAATTAAGGAGAGGGCAGAAAAGAAAGAGAATTTTGGTTGATTTGGGAAGGGAAAGGTTGAGGGGAATTTTTATTTGGTTTGGAAGGAAGGGAGGGAAAGGTTGAAGGAATTTTTTATCGATTTGGGAGAGGAGAGGGTTGAAAGCAGAACACATATTCGATTTTCTTTCGTCAATTAAGCGATCTAAAGTTACTAAATGCTTAGGTAAAAAAAAAAAATTATGTTTTCGACAGTGATTGTTATCTCCAAGGATTGTTATGGTTATATAAAGAAATTGTAACGATTTTTAAAGGTTATGGCAAGAAATTATTATTAAATTTAATTTAATTTTCTCTAGTTTTTAGGTTAGCAAAAATTGAGTTCATATCTGATAGTATGAAAAAATACCCATGAAGTATTTGCTGTTCATGCTCTCATACTTTGAGATGTTAAAATAAATAAATAAAACAAGTAAATAAATAAATAAATAAATAAATAAATAAATAAAAGTATAATGAGGTGGTTGTGAAGGAAGGGGAATGGCTGATGGAGTGGGAATAAAATGATAAGTATCCATGAATTAGCCGAAGGGATGCTCTATAAGTTCTTTTTTTCATTCCAACTCGAAGAGTATCTAAGGTGCGTGGCATTTCATCCTTTTAAACTTAAACAATTTTTTCCTTGCAAAAAACGTATTATAATATACAACGTTTATTCATCGATTTTTTGTTGGTTCTATTCTTTGCTTAGATATAAGTGTTTACTCTGTTTTACGTTTCTGATCTTTCATCGTGTTCCCGTAGTTTCATTCAACATTTATTATTGGAGAGTTTATTCCGAGTTACTATTGAAAGCAATGCCAGCAAAGTTCGGCGACGGCTTCACGAGGTATTTTGTTTTCGAAACAAATTTATTGTTGCAGTTCGGGTGCTGATTCGGCATCGGCGGTGGATTTGGAGAACGAAAGTGGCACCGTGCCATATTCTTCAAAAGAGAGTTCAACCAGTGCTGAAGGGGCGGCAATAGGCGAGGATCACAGTGAGGCTTTAGTGAAGAAAGCCGACGGTGAGGAAAAGAAGTCCAGCGACGAGACTTCTGCACAGCCTATGGCTACTGCAACCACTGAATCATCTTCTGAGTCACAGGCTCGGGTATATCTTTTTGATGATTCCATATATTTTTATATCCTTCTTTCTCTTTTATTAGAAATGCACATTTTTCTTTATTTAATTCTTTTTCTTCATTATCCCTTCATTGTGCTTTTTTTGCCACTTTGTACATTTCTGATAGAGTTCGGTTATTTCTTGCTTGTTTCATTTCTTCAAAATTTTTCATCATAGAGGAAGGGAGAGGGGGATGAAGTTTGATGGGAGGGATATTTGTACGCATAGGTATGCTGTGAATATGTCTCAATATATACGCTGCACTAGGTGACTATAGTGTGAGAAACGGTTCGCTCCACTTTATCCCTCTAAGAGCTTTATAGTAATTCTCAAGTTTATGCTTATTTTCTTTTCAGTTAATATAACTTTCTGCCAGCAAATTTCATTTGTATTGCCCAGCAAAAAGAAATATTTTCTCCTTTATTTCTGGATATTTTCTAAAAGGAAAGTTTTTTCAAGCTGAATTCGATTTATGTGTGTGCTTTATCTGAGTGGGTGATTTTCGGGGTTAGATATGCTTATCTGACCAGATTTGCTGATCTCGGTGGATTTGATTGCCTGAGTGGATATCGTTGTCTCTGTAGATATATCGCTATCGATTGGACAATTTTATCTGCAACGTCTAGACAAAGCGGACGTGTAAAGTTTGACAAAGTTGATTTAAACTGTCATTTATGAATTACACTTTAATTTATTATCATCTTTGAATGATAGTTTTCTCATAGAAGTTTAAACTGTTGCATTGCTATTGTATAACTTTGTTTTTATTGGTTATGTTTAGAGTGTTCCTCAATATTCAGTGATTGTGACTGAATGCTTTTTTTGCATTGAATATTTATATAGTTTTGTGCATTTTTGCAGATTTACATGACAAGAGTATATTGCAGAAATGTAAAATGTGGCCTTCATATTTGCATATATTAGCATTAGCATCATACTTGAGTATAGAATTGTGCAATGCCCATTTATTAGTGTTTTATTGAAAGTATTGCATTGTTTATATTTGTTACTACATTCAGCATATTTTGATTCGTTGAATAATATTTTTGTATTTGCAGCCAAGGCCAAATCGGTCTAAATTTTGGGGTGAGGCAAGAACGGTGATTCTTCATCGTGAACCCAACCAATCGTTTGGTTAGTCATCTTGTTCCTTCTCCTCGAATTTTATTAATTATTTACCAGTTTATTCATCGTGAATTTTATTGATACTGCATAAATCTGTGCATATTTTACAATCAAATATTATACAAATTGTATAAAGTTTCACCGAGTCGATATGCACTTACATTTAAAATATACCTTTATAATATATCATTATCTTTAGGGATTAGTATTGTTGGTGGACGGGTCGAAGTGAGCCAAAAAGGTGGCCTTCCGGGTACCGGAAATACTGTTTCCGGAATATTTATCAAATCTGTTCTTCCGAATTCACCGGCTGGAAAGTCGGGGATGATGAATATGGGCGATCGTGTGATAAGTGTAAGTAATATCATAGTTTGTTTTTATATGACAGTTTTTATTGCTGCATATTTGTATAGATTTTATTTGAATGGTTTTGTGTTAGAAAATTGATAAAGGTAATGTTTCAATGAATTTCTTTCGATTTAAAAGCGCAGTTACTCCTAGTTGATTGTCGATTATAGTTTTTTTTTTTTCTTTCCTTTTTTTTAATGCGTAATCAATACTATCAACAACGAGCATTGTTCATTTTTTCTCTTTAATTTCGTTGATGATTGAAAGGAGATCGTAAAGATTTTTGATGGATTCATTATAGAAATATTGTATTAATATTTTATCGAAATATTTTATCGATTATTGAAAAGTTTATATTGAAATGAGAGTTTTTTGATTAACCTTGTAAGAAATTCTATACAGGCATGATTTTCTTTTTATACTTAATTATTTTATCATCATTAAATTTTAGGATTTTCTCCTTGAAATTAATAGAAATTGAAAACTCGTTAATAATGATTGTTATTGGAATTAATATAGATATGTAATGTGTGTTTATTTTTTATTGATGAAATTAGTGTGTTTTATAGGTGAACGATTATGATTTAAGAGAAGCAACACATGAGCAAGCGGTACATCATATAAAGAATGCAACAAATCCAGTGAAATTTGTTGTTCAAAGTTTACATTGCTTTTCACCGCAACATGTAAGATTTGAGCTAATTTTTTTACTTCTTACCCAATGTTATTCGTAGTAATTATTCAGATTGAGATGCGATTTTATTTTGATTTAATTTCTTGCTTATGCGGATTTCTCTTTTTTAGTTTTAAGCTGTTCAAGTTGTAGTTCTCAATTTTTAGAGAGCATTTTTGGAATGTCTATGAGTGCGGGTGGTTGATGAACTTTTAAATTAGGCAGACAGACTGAGCACATTTGCTCATTGCTACAAATTAAAACTGCGGAAGTTTTCTAATTTTTTGCCAAGTTAATATTATCTTCAGTAGAGCATTAAGAAATTGTTCAATATGACTGACAAGTGAGTGAATTCGGGCTGAAACGAAATTAAAATGTAGCAGCTGTTATCTTTGATAATCGAAGTGTTCAAAGATCTTTTCGAATGTCTAGTGAATAGTTCTAAACGAGAGGGAAATGAGATTTTTTTCGTATATTTAAGCTACAATTTTCTCGATTGTTCCATTCTTAGAAATTTGAGAGAACGGATTTTCCAACGAAATGCTTTCTTTTTATTAGCTTCATGAAGCAAATTATTATTTCAATGAGCAAATGCAGTACATAAAGTTTTACATATTTGTACGATAATGGAAACACAAGTGATTTTATAATACAATTGTTGTTTACACAGAAGAACTAAAGAGGGAAGGGCAAAGAAGAATTCAGATGTTGCAGTTTTTTCATGTTTACATTCACTTATCTTCTGGCATTATTAAAGTGGAAAGTGTTTTATTTTAGGAAAATGGAGGAGGGGAGTGGAAGATGGCATGATAAATTAAGTTGTAATTTCTTTATTTTAGGAGGCGGAGGCGGGGAAGATAACATACTAGGTTGAGCTAATGAATAAGTTATAACTTTCTTGGTGGAACAGTAAATTCACTGAATAGCAGATGGTGTCATTCGGTGATGCTACAAGAAAGGAACATACCGAAAGTAAAGAAAACAGTGAAACAGACACAGACAGCAAGGAAACATCTCCAAAGAAGAGTGCTTCACCACAACCGCATCCAAGTGACTATGCAAATGCAAATGTGGTCGTTGAGAAACATCTCATCCGTCAGGTTTGTTTCTCATTTTTGAGTGAAATTTATGCATAAAGAAAGGTGTTGATAAGTATGACAAAGAAATTCTATTCTTGAAATTCTAATGTTTTCGAAATTGCTGTTATGGAATCTTGGTCAGAAGCCGGAAGAAAATCCTGTGGGGTACGGATCAGTGCTGCAGGATTCAGGTTTTTATTACTATTGTGTTGCGGTTTCTATATGGGAATTTAGAGTTTTTTGCTGTTCCATAATTGATAGAGTGCGCAAATGCGCATATTTATAGTTCAACTGAAAAGAATTTGTGGATAAGTCTTAAAGACCTATGATCTACCACCGACAGGTCGGAACATACAGAAATTCACAGATTCGGGTTGAAAGTCGAAAATGAGCAATAGTAACTTAAGAGTATGATGGATTATTACAAAGTTTTGCAGTTTAAAATCATTGACGTATGAGGGGAAATTCTCCTGAATTGATTTTTGATCTTGAGGGTGTTGATCATAACTGCAAGAGATGATGAAAAATCAATAGTCTTTAAGATTATGTCTTTTTGTTCTATAAGCTGACAAGGTGGTTTCAAATTTTTATTGAGAGTGTCAAGGTATTCCATAATTTTATGTTAAAATGGCATCTGTTCAGCGTGAGCAAATCCAGACTACTCTCGAAGGACGAAAAAATAGAGTAGCCTTTCACGATAGAACGAAATGGCGCAAATGACTGTCAGTAATTAAAATAAGCACTGGAAATCGGAATAATTAGCTCGTTTGTATATAGATATTGCGGCTGAAAACAGATTGACTAGAATCGTTTCTATGGAGTGATACTTAACTAAGGATAGTCGTAGACGGCAAAATCATAGAATGTCGTAACATTGTACCTCGGCATTATCATGTTTGGTAACGAATTGTCGAGTAGTTCGTTAGCTTTTTTTGCTTTATTTACTTAGTTGCATTTTCTGTAATCGATCTTGATAATAGCTTACCGGAGCTTAATATTGGAATTATGCGTGTTTCATCATAGCAGTATATGCCAATTCAGGAAGAAGTCATCCCGGAGCAAGTTGTTGCCGAACAGCCGGTTGAGGCGTTGTCTGTTGAAGTTGGTTTAGCCAAGGAGGGCACAGCATCAGACAAAGAATCTGGCGTACGTTTGTCGTCAGAAGACCACGAAGCAACTCCGCCACCTGCATCTGAAGTTCCACAGACAAGCAACGCCTATGAAGAAGCAAATAAACCGGTTCCACATGCTGAGGTTACTGATGCTGTATAGAAGGTAGAAGGTAGAGAACGAAAGAGGGTTTGTCCGATGAGTGAGTATAACAGCTCCATTTAGAAAGACCGAAGCATACGGTGTTCAAAACCACTGCATCAGCTGTAAATTAGTTAAGACCATTACCTGCAACTCCTGTAACGGCTTCGGCGCCTGTGAATCTGTCGGTACATTTTCAGAGTCATTTGCATTGTATCACAATTGTGAGCAACTGATAAAATGAAAGCAAAGGTATGGATCAGTGGTAGTTCTGCCTATGCAAGTTTGCCTAAACGTCCTATATTCGATAGTGTCATTCTCGGATAGCTCTCTCATATGCTACTTTGGATCATTTGCATCCTTCTTCAGCGTAAAATGAGCAACAGGGTAGTATCCATGGCTTCGAAAAAGTATATCCGATCCGTTGAGGGTGATTTGTTGAAAGTTGTAGTGTTGCTTTGAAGTAGGCTTCAAAATCCTAGCAGACGGTCGTTTTTTAACTTCTGATTATGCACAATGACACATTGAGTATTGTAGTAGTTCTGATCCTGCGCACCTCCTGTTTGTTGAGGTGGAATAGGAATGGAGTTTCATGGCGGCAACTACCCACTCGAAGATTTCGTTATCTAATTTCGCTCTGAAGTAGTGGCTGTGACGGTGTTTTAGATGGTCGAACCAAGCAAAGCAAAGCCATCACAAGCGAAGGTAACCGAAAAGAGAGGTGATGCTCGTGACGCTGAAAGAGCGAAAATCGAACGAGGTAGTGCTGCTTATCTGACTCGCTTGCCGGATGATCCCGAAGAGGAAGATCGATTCTTCTATACGAAAGGTTACATTTGTTTTGTTTTGAGGGGAAAAATTTATCTCTTCAATCTTCCTGATTCAGGCAAGAGAAATAATTCTTCAACTACTGTTGATTCTGCATGTTACAATATCAATATTAATGTACTGTTAAATCCTATATCACTGTTAATAAAGGATTACTGTAATTTTATGATGAACAACAAAACTTATTAGAATCAGATAACTCAACATGAAATCCCATCTCATTTGTAGGAATTTCGATGTCTGGATTATCGTTCACAATTTGAGCATTGCGGAATACTGTACGTAACTATTCTAATAATCTGCTTTAGATCAATTTAGGTCATTGGGTCAACGATATGATCTTTAAATTTTAGGTCAGTGATCTACATATGATTATTAAAGATTAATAACGCCATCTGATAGCCTTTTAGATTCTTTTAGATGTCATTATGTTGATCAGTATCAAGCCTCTTTTCCATATGTCATGTTTAGTGAAATTTTCTAGATTGCACTTTTGCAACAAGGTTGTGAATGAATCTAGTCAATGAAGAGCTCTTGCAAACATAACCTATAAGTTATACAATCATAAAGTTGTGCTTTATTAAAGATTTTAATAGATGTCAAAGAGGAAATGAGGTGATCGCCTATTGCGTACTTCCTTTCATTGGAAGAGTGGGATGAAGAGTAACCCAAGGAGATCACTTCTTCCGACCGGGTGGCCTATAAAGTGGTGTAAAATAAAACCATATATTAGGCTAACCCAAGGAGGTCACTTCTTCCGACTGGGTGGCCTATAAAGTGGTGTAAAATAAAACCATATATTAGGCTAACCCAAGGAGGTCACTTCTTCCGACTGGGTGGCCTATAAAGTGGTGTAAAATAAAACCATATATTAGGCTAACCCAAGGAGGTCACTTCTTCCGACTGGGTGGCCTATAAAGTGGTGTAAAATAAAACCATATATTAGGCTAACCCAAGGAGGTCACTTCTTCCGACTGGGTGGCCTATAAAGTGGTGTAAAATAAAACCATATATTAGGCAATATATCAGAACGAATGCAAAGAGGGAATAATTCGATGCGGGGGATGTCCTCGGCAATAGAAAATGAGCTATAGCGTGTTGTTATTGGCTGTCATTTTATGCGCCTAATGAATGCTAATTTCTCGTTTTGTAATCAGCAATGCAATGGGTTTAATTTATTGATTGATTGATCGATAGTTCTGGTCAATTATTGATTTATTTCTTCGCATTTTTATTTGTTTTACATTTATTATTTTACTGTTATTTATTCAGACATTTTTAGTTTTATTTATTTCTTCNCTTTAGAAAAAAAGACTAGTAGAATAAATCAAGTTCCCTATTCGAGCAATGAAACATACAACCTCATTACGTTTACTATCACAGAACAAAATATCTGACTAAAAGATTTTGAATATAAATTTACGTAAATCCAAGACAAATAGTTCAGAAAATGAAGGAAAAAAGACCAACTTTCAACTGATTGAACGGCATTGTTTTCACTGCTAGGTTGTGTAGTTTTCGGACCGGTCATGACGTCCGGTTCAGCACTATCTGATATCTCTTTAGACGACTCCAAAGCGATTTCCTGAAATTAAAAAAAAAAAATATTATATCTCACTTATCATAAGGTGCATTTCTTTTGATAGAATCGCCGACTAATAAGAGGAGGTCCAACAAGATAACAACAAAGCGTACAGAAAGTTGAGTGTTCGAAAAACATTAAAAAATTCGATAGATAAAAGTGGAACGGAAACAATATCCGTAAATACGTTTTCGAGCTATAAATTGTAAGTAAAAATTTCAGTGTATAAGAATTTAATAATCTAGAAGATCGCCAAATGAATAAATACGATATTTTTGTGCGTCGTTTTTTATATTGTTGAAATATAAGTTCATATTAAAGAGAAGTGCTGGCAAACGATATTGAAGAAAATATTCACTAGTGAATTATTGCACCACTCATTTCATAGATCAAAAATAAATTCAATCTTACAACTAGGTGAAGGGAGGTCGAAGGAGGTAAAGGAAAGGTAGAGGTGAGACAATGCCATGTTAGAATCGCTTATTGGCCCAATTGGGGAAAAAATTAACTATGTAAAAATGAATCTTTTTTTTTTGAAACACTTTTCCCAGCAATNTATTTTTATTTTTATTTATTTATTTGCTAATAATTTCAGATAAAATAGCACGTAAATACGGTGAATTTCCGGGCGATGCAATATTATTACGATTGGAGAAAGTGCCACCCGGTGGATTGGGCCTCTCATTGGCTGGTAATCGTGATCGTGACAAGATGAGCGTTTTTGTGGTTGCCATACGGTCCTCATGTCCTTTGCCGATTAAAGTCGGTGACGAGCTGCTTGAGGTATTATGCGTACGCATGCTTTTTCTTTTTTAATTAATTTGCATATTTAGTGGAATTTATTCGAAATTGGCATATATGTTTACATACCTCAGGATGGATAGGAGAGGGTGTAGGTTTGATGGGAGAGTGGGTGGGAGGAGGAGATGGGGAGGGGGGGGTAGGTTGGGCGGAAATTTTGTAAAGCAGCAAACCTCTATGGGCAGATTTGTTGTGAAAGAAACATTTTGAAGGATCAGAGTTGTTTCTAGTTTTATATTTTTGAATTATGCCTGACAGATGGAAAATTTTGTTATTAGGAGTGCTATGATATCCGATACGATTGGAGAGAGAACTTAATTGAGTTGATTTTATTATTGTTTTTCACTGAGACAAAATATAGAGAGGTTTGAGCGAAAACTTGCCGGATGCTTTTTAGTTTTTTTATTAATCTAGAGCTTGAAAATTATTCAAGATATTTATTTCAGGTGAATGGTAAAGTTCTATTGGGTTTATCACATTTGAATGCATCAGCTAAAATTCGTGAATGCTGTGAAGAGGGGAAATTGGATCTGTTGCTTCTGAGAAGGTTTGATGCACTGGTCAGTTTTTTTCTTTANATCCGTTCAAGTCTAATCCCCTCTCCTTATTCCTTCACCCTTTCTCTATAGAGGGGGATCCCGATTATGCAAATCATCCTCAGAACGATGTACCGCAAATAATTCACCTGAATCTATCCTCAAGACGATTCGTTAAAAGGTATATCTCACCTTTCCACCTAACCATAAACCACTGCCGCATCGCATAAAAACCGAGAACATATGCCGCACAACACGAATCATGCACTTAATACACTATAGAACGAGTGAGATTGTTTGGAATAAAAACGCACTTTTGTAAGCGTACTCAATCATATAAAGCAACATTAACCAAACTAACTGACAGTCGGCTGGAGGAGTCGTTTATCGTAGGGAGAAAAAAAAAAGAAAAAAGAAAACGACGAAATAAATGAAAGTAGAGGAAATATAAGCATCAAAAAAAAGATAGATCTGCACAAATATGAGGGCATAGTTTCTCGCAAGAATATGGCACTCATTAATTGCAACTCCCTATTGCTTGTCAATCTAGACGTGCAAACTCATCAATCTATAGAAATATGATAGTGAAAAATGTTTGCAAAGTATGAAGAGCAATCTAGAAAGCATTATTTCTTTGTCATTTTTAAATTTTTATGGAAGATTTTTGCAGAATCTTTTGGGAATTTTGTTCTAAAGATGTTGGTGAAGAAAATTTCTGAAAATTTAATGATCCAGTTGAGATATTTGTTTGGGAACCGAAATTAACTGCAAACACCAATCGACAGTTTATTTGATCGTTATCTTCACATAATGTTACACTTTTCTTATATGGTTCTTTTGAGACCTAAAATTGAGAGATTAGAGAATTTTTTTTAATGAAAAACAGATTGATGAAAAAAATTATGATTTAAAAAAATTTTTTTCTGGAAAGCACAAAAGATGAAAATTCTATGATTTTGATGAGAATAAAGAAAAAAACTGCTAATCCAATTTTTTCTTCTGCGAATTTCTCGAGTTTTCTAATTCTTAATGCTCTTTTCATACATATTAAAGACGGACTTTTTCCGATCGCATAATTTCTTCATGGAATTTATTTACACAAGGTCCTACTTTTACAGTTACGTTAGGGCTTATAATTTCACCGGTGCGGTATGACCTCTCCGAAGAAATACGGATTTTTAGGCTGGAAAACGAAAATCCAAACTGGTCAGTATTTCACAATAAATCTTGAAATTTTTTAAAAAACCTTTTGATGTTTCGTAATTTCAAATAGATATTCATTACAGAATTTTGTATGGGTTTTCGAATTTTCCCAATAAAACAGAGAACGATATCTGAAAAATTAGCAGAAATTCTTTTTTCTTCCACTTTCCCCTTCCCACTCTATTTCTTCGCTCCTCTCACATTTCCTCTCATCCTTATACTCTCTTCTCCATCCTCCTTTTTTTCTAACTTCTCCCATTTTTCTGCCTTCATTTTTCTTCTTTCACTTCACCCCCTTGCACTCTTTT
Source organism: Baylisascaris ailuri (assembly GCA_022845575.1). Lineage (NCBI taxonomy): Eukaryota > Metazoa > Nematoda > Chromadorea > Rhabditida > Ascarididae > Baylisascaris > Baylisascaris ailuri. The sequence continues at coordinate 2,311 of JAAVTS010002243.1, read as the reverse complement.
TCTAATTCCTCCCTTTTGCACTCATTTCCTTCCCCTTTCCAACTGTCTCTCTCCCCTCCTGCCCCCACTTTTCTCCATCCCTTCAGAGTGAGCCGATTTCAGTCTCTTTCATTAGTATTTTTTTTTTTTTTTTTTTTTTAGAATTGCCAAAGAAATCGCAAAGGATATAAATCGCTAACAATTCATCACAATGCAAGCAAATAGAATATAAAATTTCCTTCTCATCAACAATACACAATAATAAAGCTTAGCTAAGTAGAATACAAACAACGCTTTCAATTCAAAGATTTGTTTGCACAAATTCTGCTTCTTTCATATAATTTACTTAGAGAAAAAGTAAACTTTTGATATTGGGAGGAACTTAAGGAAAAAAAAAAAGAAAAATATTTGCAAGAACTTTCTTTCCACGCCTAGTTGATAAATTACTCCCTTAGGATTGTGAAAGCTTTCAATTTGTCGATTCGATTCTCTCTCTTCCTCCCTCTCTCTCCATCTCTGCTACTCTCCCTCTCTTTCTTCTAAAAAATACCCATCAGAAAACTTTAGAAATAATAAATAATGGCATAAATTTTTTTCGATAAAACTCAACAATCTTCGATCGCCTCAATTCGCAAATGAATGCCTCTATGAATTGAAACAAAAAAATTTGTAAATGAGAATAAATTCAATAAAATTTTATCAAGCATTCCTTCGTAGTGCTCATTTAATAACTTTTATTCGATAACAATTAAGCTAAGATTTTTTATTGAGTTTAGTGAGAATATAATATAATAACGAAATATTTAATTGTACTATCCGTTTCAAAGGCAAAAACTCTTCCTTAACCTCAATATTGCAATATTACTCTTATAAATTATTGCTTTATTAAAAATATTATCCATCCAATCCAAAAGCAATCCAGAAAATCCAGAAACAATGCAGGAAGGAAGATTTTCGGGATCAGAACAATCCAGAAAAAAAGGGAAGCCAAACATGTTGAACACCCTTGCTTCCACTTTCTTCTACCTTACCGCGTCTTTTGATTCACAACTGTAAGACTTTTGTTCATTGAACAAAGAATATCATAAAAATTAAAGTGTAATTCTAGTTGCATATGATCAATACATCATATCATCAATTGTTCCCCTATTTATCTAAATAGCTGCCCTATGAATAATGCCAATCGACTCGTAATGTAAACAATCGAAAAATCATTCAAATATTAAAAAAGTGCCAATGAAATGGTGCAATTTTCTATGCAATTCGAGTATCTGCTCAAAATGGATTTTCCTTCTTCTTCAATGAATCATCGACTACCCCTTACTGCGAATTACTTTGAAAGTATAGGAAATGAAACTGTATAAAATAATTTTTCAAAATGAAGTAACATAATTTCTAAAATGAAGGAATAAAGTTAAAATTGTCAGATTGTCCCATTTTTAAGAATAATAAAAACAACGAATTTTTAAAAGGTTCTATAAATTCCATGGATTCGGAGGGATGGGGGGAGGGGGGGGGGGCGGAGGGGAAGATAAAGAAAAATCCTACGAATATTTTACATTCCACATCCCCTCCCTCTTTTCAAATAAGACTTCTTCAATCCCTAATAAACATCAAAGACACTCTTCAAAAAAATCCATGAATGATCCCAGCACATCGCGTAATCTAAATCATTTAAACATTCCACATCATCATCNACATCATCATCGTGCAATAAACGCATCTTAACTAACGAACAAACACCCTGAGGAGAAATGCGTGGGCGAGGAAGCGCTTCAAAGCTTATCAAAGCATAGGCAATTCACATATAAATTTCGGTAACCACCACAGCATATACCAGCACACACCTTCACCTCTCCTAAACATACTGCATTTTATATCAGACGCTTCTAGTAATACAGGTTGATCCACCATTCACTTTCCCCTCTCAAAATAAACTCTAGCTCTTTTCATGGGCTTATGGAAATACCTGAGTTCTCAGCTAATCAACGCCAATTCGAATGCCCCTCTGATCCCCTTTCACCAGCCCCCTTCCCCTTCCCTTCCTATGCAGAAATAACGAGGCTATGAAACTTGCAATTTCACAACGACAACACGGCATTGTATTCTGGATAGAAATCGATCACTGACGTTGTGCATATGTAACGTTTTTATATGCATATTTAATGCAAATATATCCTGGTCAATCAGGTATGGAGAAATGATTTATTTTAATTGATAGAAATAACCAAAGAATCCCCCAAAAGAAATTTATTCACCCATTTTCTCGAATTTAACACCAAAAACAATCGGCGAGCTCGCTGGAAGAATGCGACCCTCCCTTCCCCCCCCC
>JAAVTS010002242.1:0-32661 GCA_022845575.1 Baylisascaris ailuri | reverse complement strand
AAAGGTCAATAACGACCCTCCCGTTCATCCCTTTTCCCCATAATGCTCAGTCTGTGACAAGCCTCTTTTTCGATAAGTAGTATAGGACTGATCTTTGATCTTGTTCGTCCCTGCTGCTCAATACGGTCCCACATACAACCAAATTTTAGAGCAAAAAATCGAAGCATTATTATTTCAACATACCAAAAGATAGCACTCATCACAGGGTACACAGTAAAACTGCAAATTGATTCTATTAATGCCGGATGTAAAAAACACCACAACGCTATGCAACTACAAACAATCCCCTGTACACTTTTAATAGTCACCTTCCTAGAGAAGTGAAAATAAGTTTGCAATGTCTCACGCCAATCACAAACGCGATGAAAATAGTTCGACGAATCAATTATTAGAAAAAAAGGTTAAAATTTTTCTATATATTCTCTACCAAGAATAGACTCCCTTGTAAACCTGCTGAGGTGGTGCGCTGATTGCTTCCAAAGAAGAAAAAACCTTCTAACTCATCACAGCATACACTCCTGCTTGTATTTAGAAATCCTTAGACCTTAGTGTGGCTCGTCATGACCTATAAGAATGTCAAAAATGAAGTTTCCTCGATGAAATCTGCTGAAGCAAGCAGAAAGAGCATCGATCTGCAACTTCATGAATGCACAAAAGAACACGTCTCTTAATGAAACTCACGATGCAATTAAGGCTATTCCTGTCAGATAAGCGACCAATATACCCCGGCGTCACTCATCCAAAAGAAGGTCTTCCAACTAAGAGAAGCACATTCTTTCAACAGCATTAAAAGCCAGAAACTACCGAAAAAGATAAGCATGCTTCAACTTGCAAGAAGTTCCTTCAAATGTGGTCGAGATTCGGCAGCATCCACCATTTGGTCTAGACTATACTACATCGCCTTTTATATAAATCTTTCAATTGTTCTTCTAAGCTTGTAACAATGGCAAATGCTGATGGATAAAAAAACTTAACTAGAATCCTTCACAACGGAAAAAGTAATATTAGTCGAGTGGTGTGTATAAAAAGTTATGCAAATATGCGCAGCACCTAATGCAAAAAGAACCCCAATGCGAAACTCATAAACTCATCTACCTTTGCCGTTGTTGGAACTATTCAAGAAATGGATTGCCAATGGATTATAAACGATGAAACTGTGAGGTAAACTGATAAGATCAGCATTCACCAAAAAACTTTACCTAGACTCTCCGAATTCGTCTCGATGCCATTTACGGTTTCATTAAAATATCACTGTTGAAAAACAAATGATTATCGTCAAAAAATGCGTAAAAATAAAATACATAAAATGGTTCAACAAACACCTTACGCCGGCTGATTCCTCGCTTACCCAAATTTAATTGCATGGTTTCTCGCCTTAGGCAATCTCAGCGTTTCTCGTCGTGGGACACTTGCGCCGCAGACATTTTCAGCTTGGACTCTAACAGTTTCACGAGGGTATGATACACGTTTTTGATATCTATGAGCAATTACACGCGTTTCATTTCGAAATGCTCGATATGTGACCGATAAATGCTCGGCACAATATGATGCGCAACCGATTGCGATACCCCTAACTGTAGTGGTAGCTGGAACAGTTTACGTTTTACAAGAAAACATGAAACCATAACACGAGTGGCGAATTCATTCATTAGCAGACAGAGCAAAGGCCATATTGCTTCTCATGTAAATCGTTTCCTGCAATGGGAACAAAGAGACCGCGTAGCAATGGGCAACACCGATGTGGGTGTGGCCTTCTCAGTGGGTAGCATCCCTTCCACTTTTCGCTTCGACGCTAGTGGAAACTCAAATGCACTAATGCTGCTAGAACACATCGTCAGCTATATGCCTATGCAGTCAGTTGTGTTGGGATGATGGCACCGGGATGATTACAACTCCCATCAGGTATAGCCACAAATCGAAGACTTCATTCCTCATTTCGGTTTAGGCTTCTTTTAACGTTGCACATAACATGAACAAATTTTATGTTGATAAAGTAATGCCCCTTCTATATAGCCAAATATTAAGTATATGAAAACAATAGTTAACATAGCCCACTTGCTTTCCACGCATTTGTATTCAATTCAAAGCTTGCTAGTTAAAGCTTGCTCTGTCCTCGCGACTGCTCGATAGAGTTCATTATTTATATAAAACCATAAAAGCCTGAACTTAGCATTCCATATAATTCTGGAAAAGAAATACTATCGATTCGAGTACAAAACACAAACAAAGTGGAAAATGTTTTTTGGGCAGGTGCGGAAGTTTTAATACATTATAGCACTACGGTATTGGAGGTAAGGGGGTTGGGGTTATAATATCCGAGTACAGTCATTCTGGAAAAACATTTTAGCGATAAAATCCTTCCTTTTTCCAACTCCCTCCCCCCCCCCCTCACCCACCACCACACTTGTCCAAAAGCATTTCGCGCTCTTGCGATAATATGGCATTACCTCCTTTTGCACTACCGCCACTGCGGTTAAATTATAATGTCAGATACAGATCTGCGTGGAATGTGTCGTGAAACACCCTAGCACCTGCCTGTCATCTAAAAAAAATTTGTGATGCGAATATGAGAAAAAAGCAAGTAGGAGTCTCTCGCCGGGTTAAGCAATCAACACACGCTATTAGTGTCGAATTCTCGGAAGACATCCTCTAAAGTCTCCGGATCCTCTCCGGTGTCCTCCGATTTCCTGTGATCTGGAAGCCGACGCTATACATTGCAAGAGACGTCTCGCTCGCCCTGCTCTCTGTCAACTCCGGCAGTGTCTGTCATCTCGCGCTTTAGCGATCCCTGTTTCAGAAGTGCATCGAGGAATCACCCCCTTCTTTAAACTCCAGCAGAACACCTCTTTCATGAAAGTCAAGGAACCTCTGCACACACTTTGTGGTCCCTTTTATCATGATAAATTAACCGTGTGTTTGCCTTCTCCTCTACTTCGGCATTTTCACGGGTATATGTGAGTTTGTCCTTCAAAATCTGAACCTGTATCTCATAAAGAAACAGCTATGTACATGCAATGTCGCTCGAGGAGGTAAACTGCAGTGAGAGAGCACATTTTAACATATCCGTAATAAATGAACGACCAGCGACGGTGTACCTGAAGACAATGGCATCTCCGCGTATCCTAGCCAGAACTTGCCCAGTTGAAATATAATGGTAGAGCAAGAGTGCCCAACAAAATGAGTATCGGTGGTTGTAATGTTCCATATTATGGGTCCACGACGTAAGCACTTCTATAGCAAAACAAATGGTGACATAGAGTAACCCCTCTTCCTTTGACGAAAATCACGCAACTTCACTATAAGAGTCATTTCACCTATGATGTGCCTTTGCCGTATCCCCTTTCCGTGGTGCATTCAAAAATTTACTCATGTTTTCTTTCTTTTAAGGTCGAAAGGATGGAGTAAGGAAGAGATGGAGCTCAATGACCCGAGCTAGGTAAAGGAGGGAGTAGGGAATTTTGACATTCCCTCGAAGAAGCCTACACGACACTTCAGAAGTAGAGCAAGACTTTGCCGCATCGTTGGCATCACTGAGGTTGATAGTATAAACGATATCAGCATGTTACAAGACAACAGAATGGTGGAAAATACTGCAGATCAAGAGCACAGACAGCATGCAGCGAAGTACACCTTCACTCGACCTGAGAGGCCTTTCCCTATTTGTTCGACGCTCATGCGCACTGCCCTCTCACCGTTAAGCACACTTTGCTAGATATTATCCAGCAAAATGTCCTTAACGGTGTGGCCCCGCAATGCGGTCGCCACTTCTCGACACTACCAAGAAAAAAGCCTCCTGTTGTAGTGTGGTCCTTCATTTTGCATACTCATGAGAACTTCCGGACAGGTCATTGCACTGAAAGATAAGCAAAACAAGTGCCAGATACCTACACCCTAATAGCTTGAATACCCATCTCCATAAACCCACAAAACCGACAACAAGTAGCCGGAGGAACAAAAATGCGAGCAACTAAGTAGCGCAACCAATCCAAACAAGCACACCACCGACACAAAGGAGCAGGCTCGAATGCAACTGCAAACCAGTGTAGACTGCTCTTAGGTACATTCATTGTAGCCTGAGCCTTGGCCAACATTAATAAAAGAGTTGCAGATTTGCAGTCATTGCGTCTTATAAAACGAAAGTCTATTCTTAGCAAACTTCGTAAGCAAGACACATCCTAATATAAGCAAACGTTGTATTGGTGCCCTATCACGACGTCCAACCTCGTATTGCATCGTATGAAACACTCTCCGTGTAGAAGCCAGCCATTCAAACATTGCAACGTTCACATCTTCCGCACATGACCCAAACCCAGTTCCATACACCCGCTGCAGCTCGAATTCCGGTTGTTTCGAATAGCACTCATATGAATTAAAAATATGTCGGAACAATACCTAGCACTAACCGAATACAGCCGCTCATGTATTTCCTCATTCCATCAACCGAAATCCTCTAAAATTTCGTTTTTTTCTTGCGCTTTTCATTCGTTATATCACGGAGCCGTGAATATGCGGATGGTGGGTGAAGGGATGTGTTTGCATGCCTTCTCTCGTTTGGAAGTAAGCGTTTGTTTATTGGTTATATACTCAGCAGACTGCGAGGAAAGAAGGAATTATTTTGCTGTCGACTCATATGAGCATTCGGTAACATGCGAAAATGCATTACGCGCACTGTTTTAACAACACATCTTCCGGTAGCTTCCCTAATGCGCTTTTCTGAATATTCACACCGTCCACTCTTAATTCTGCAAAAATTTGATTTCGTCCAAATAACAAAAAATATGTGAGTCCTTTGCAAATAAAATGTTTTCTGCAAGAAAAATCCTTTTGGATAGTAGCGTTGCGGATATGCTTTCCTTACTTTGTTCTAGAAAATTAAATGGGTGTGTGGAGGAAAAGGAAGAGAAAGGGAGATGGAAAGAGAAAGAACAAAGAGAGGAGAGAGGGACTGGACTAGAAGCAGGTTCCAGCTATGTTTCTGCACAAAAGTCGAACGATTAGAACAAATTAGGTCCTCAAGCATCACCTAGACAGTGAGCATAACCACCCTGCTCATAAGGTCTCAAGCATGAAATTTCCACAAAAACAAGTCTTTGACATCTGCATGTTTGAGGACGGCCAAAAATGAAGCTGGATGTCAATTTGTGCACTCAAGGAGCATAAGCACACTAACGCCGCCCTTGGGATTAGCAACGAAAATTTTTCAAAAACACCAATTTCGGCATCCTCCTGCTCGGAAACTCCATTAGCCAAGTTTTGAATATTCTCTGAGTTCTAGTCACTTCACCACTTAATATTTCGGGATATTAGCAATGCCTAATCAACGTTCATGGGATTGAGTTTTGCACACAGCATCGATTCCCATACCTGTTCTCCTAATTTCATCCCATTCACATAGTCAATTTTAGTTGCAAAACATATGCCGCTCCACTGAATGGAGCCCGAAATTCTCCACTAAGGGGAAAACTTTCAAACATGGGCTATAAAAACGGCAAAGTTAGCGATTGATGGAGCTGATTTTTGAAGCCACAACTGGGGCTCATTTTGCAAGTTCCTTTTGATTTATCAATCTTGGTTTGAGAGCAAAACAAGTGCCGGCTGCCAAAAGACGAACCTGAGGCCTCCCATTAACCTGAGCCAATTATGATGTCTTCGTACAGTTTGACCGAAGAAGAGCGGGTTGATTTGAAACGATGTATAGCAAGTGTTAGGTGCATAGTAAGTCGGATCCAGCACTGTTCAGTAAATGTTGAAATGATTATGCGAGCAGAAAGAAACCTCCGAAAAATTGTACACTACAGAGAAAAGCTGATTTTGATAGAGGAGATGTGCAATACTTCAAGAAGGGGCATATAGTTTGAAAGAGGCATGTATTTTCGAGGCTTTCTAAACTGTCTTGTGCTATTATTTCCCATATTCTTCGGTCAGTGAAAGTACGCTGTGCAAAGCATTTGCACACCCAAATAGTAATTTAGGCGCAATCACTTATTTGCAAATTGCGTTATAAATGACGAGTGCAGCCAACCAAACATCTGCCGAAATCAACAGCGAATGCGAAATTCTATGCAAATTCATTTGTGTATGTCTTGTCTACTATTGATGATCCTGTTGGCGGCTCATTGTTCCGTGAATCCAACCGATGAGTTGAACTTTCGCTGGGAAGAGGTACTCGAAATTTTGGCTTACCGTTTTGTTGTCAGTATCCGATTGTGGGAGGTGACCAGAATCCCATTGTGGGACGTTGTCAGTATTCGATTGTGGGGCACACGGTTCCGATCGCTCACGATCAAATATGTTCCTATTCGTTGTCGTTATTTGATCAACGCTTTCATCGAACTTGATCTCTTCGCTCATAACTTCTGCTGCTGTACTCGGAAATGCGTTTACAAGTTGCAGTAACGTTTCCACTGCTAACTTGCCGATACTTTTGCTTACATTGTAATTGCTTAAGGTAGTTATGTTAGTGAGACAAATCTGAGTCTCAAATCAACGAACATTTACTTCATTTAGCAGTGGAGTTTGTTAAGAGTAAATAAACGGCACGATGCATGTACTGTTACACGAAACACTGCATTAACTGAATGAGTAAAACTGCAGCAACACAAAATATTTTAGAGATATTAAATAAGACACGCAGCAACATGACTGCATGAGATGCCCTCTCCCAAAAATATATCTTGCTATGAATTATTCTTGCGGAGACGATGGCTAAAAAATGCTCGCCATGATTGGAAATTACTTAAGGCTTAATTTCCGCTACTTCACCACCGTCTTCGATAAAGCAATAAGCGAAATCGCTACAGTATTTTGATGCCATAAAAGGGAGTGAACAGTTAAAAAAGGCATTTAAAACAGTTAAAAAGGCAATTAAAATTCAATGTCTGTGAAATATTAGTTAAGATCAAAAACAGCAGATTGTAGCCGAATCACGCAGCCAAAATCCACTTTTGCAGGTGAGACCTTATCACTGGGGTTAGGGCGAGGAAGACGGGAGGGACGGAAATTGTGCGATATCAACGAAAGCTATTAGGAAGCAAAACCCATGGTGAAAGTGTCTGGTGGTGAAAGCGAATTCCGCCGCAGTTTTGAGCTGCAGTAGCTAGTTTCTTAATACGTATCACTCGCAAGGCAATCCTCTAAAAAATTTCGAAAAGGGAACGAAACATTTCTGAAGGGAACAGAGTTCTTCTAAGAAGGTGGGAAGAGTGGAAACTGCTACCCGCTTGTGCGAAGCAAGTAAAAATAAAAAGGATTTGTGAACTTCGCTAAGAAAATCAGCGGAATTCAATAAAAAAAGAGTTACACTGTTTCACTTTCGAGCGATTCAACTCGAATTTGCGTCATATTTCATCGTCTTTAAGCGAGAACGATATTTGGAGCTTGGAGCAAAAGTTGGCGGTAGCTCCCATTCGACTCTTTTCCCCCCAAAAGATGGTCTTGACTACCTGTATGTAATTGTGGCAGCCGTAGTCCAATACGCTTTAGGAAGATTATGAAGGGAAACGCATTGTCATCCTCCGTCCTCTCCTCTGTTCCTTCCTCTTTGCCAACGGAAGGTACAGGGAGAAGATTTCTTCTGCTATCTCCCTCCCCATCTCTTATGATCCTTCAGAAACTGCACATAACGCCACATTCATGAGCATTTTTGGTAATATTTATTGCTTCTACCGTATTTGTGCAGTTCCTTTCGATGTTTCTTTTCTTATCGGGAAAAACATCCAGTAAGAAATGCTAGTAACAAAACTTTTTTTTAAAGCTCAGTAGAAAGTGGCGTCGCTGCCGTTGCAATGTAATGACTTGAGGACGCGTTACGACAACAGGTATTTCAAGTGGGAATCGGGGCAAAACGGGACTTGAAAACTTATCGTGATAAACACAAAAGGTGCTATACGTGAGCTTAGCGTCCTCGCAGCTAGCTCTTGCTCGTCTCCTTACTCGACGTGACCTCAACCACTTGAAAATGCATGGACGCCGCGTGCTGAAACATGGTCTAATTTTATTCATTGCACACTGACCATTACAAGCGTACTGAACGAAAGGGATTTTTGAAGATTTCAAAAGGCTCTATCATTTGTGCCGTAGGAAATTTTCAAAAATAATGGTGTCGAAAGTATTTCGACGGAAATGCGTCTTTTTAGGAGGTCATTGGAAAAGGTCACTTTCAACAAGTCAAATAGAACCCTTCTCTTTCGGCACTCTCGACGCTTTTTTAACCAGATCAAAGTGCATCATTTACAAATCACTCAACGAAGATCACCCCTGGAAATCTTTCTGCACAAATTTCACTACCTGGAATACATGCTCACGCAGTGTTCCAATTAAAAATCCACAAACCGGGGTTGAAATCTTGCGAAATTTGGGAGTATGGCCACGCGCAATTCGAATGCTGCGTATATGACTAACTTTTTAATGGTCCGGCGCATATGACCAACCACCCTACCATGATGAATTAAATTGTGCATCCGGCGACCGTAAGACAGCAACACTGATCCAAAAACACCAGATCACGAGCTAGAAAGCAGCAAATTAATCTGCAGCCCATAAATTTCTCGAAAAGCGCATTCACGTAAGTGGCCCTCGAAATCGCTAACTGGAGTCCCCGTCCCACTGTGCCACTCAACACTTGTTACCACGAATTCTTTCTTGACTTCAAGAGCACACGCCCTTACCACACCAACTTTCAAATCCACACTAACCCAACGACCCTAAATTCCTCAGTTCCCTTGGGACCACCAAGCCTCACACGCCACCTGGTCCCTCCATCTCTGTCTGCCACCAACCTCCGACCAACCGACCAAGCCTCTGTCACCAACCAACACTGACATCCACGAAACTGCTAACATCAATCACCATCCTTCACTTCTCACCATCCATTTCATCGTTTCCCTGAAAATTCAAGGTCATTTTGCAACACTCGATTTCCTCGAACAGCTCGGAATAGAAAAACACCGGATGGTCTTAAATTTCTTGCTGGAGTCTGTACTTCCGTGCAATGGTACTCCTATCTTTGCTTGGCATATTACTATTGCCATCGTTCATTACTTCTGTCTTCTAAGGCTGCAAAAGTTTGAAGTGAATCTGTTGCCGCTAATATGCAATGCGATACGTTTGTGTACATCCGTTGCCTGCTTTCTATAAGGGATTATTCGCCAAATAACCCCCTCAGAAGAGTGCAATGCTGAGGGGAAGCTAAGAATTCTTCAGAAATTTTAGTATGAATTGTTTCGTTGCTAAAACTTTAGCACCAACAACAAGTTCCCGTCAACGGCTTCACCGCCTTTCCCATACGAAATCATTATTTCCCTCAGGATTCAGTGCCTTACCCCTCTAAAACACAATTCTGATCATATTGGCTGAACATACTCCTAGCTGAAATTCCAAAGTGCCTGATATTGAGGTACCACTGGGAAATGTTTTTAGGTTTACCGTTCGAGGTTCATCGAATCCAAGTTGTCTGAGGTATCCGATGTGAACCGCGTTTGCTGTTTCGTTTTTGGTATTTTAAACGCTGCAAATGCAACGGTTCACAACGTGCACACAAATGGCGCTTTGCGATCTATGTATTTCGCTGGGATCCTGTATTATGTGTGTAGTTGATTGCGGTTTTTTTGTGTTCAAAGTAGATGTTGTGTGACTGATGATAGAAGCACAAGTTGTGCTCTTTCCAAGGCTGAATTTGCATATACTTTGTTCATCTACATGAATTCTATCCATTGTTTAGATAGCCTACGTCTAACTGCGAATGTGCATTCCCATGCATGAAAGGTAGCAATGAAGTTTGTTTTTTTGAATACATGAAGAGACAAGCCGAGAATTAGTTAATACATCGTGATACCTTTAATGAAGTCAGGTGAAATATGAATCACAAGATTCTGCAAGGTGTCCTTTTGGAAATGGTAATCGGATCACTCGCTTCATCACGGTAGCATCTGTCTCGAAAGTGGAAAATGTCGGGTCTGAATCTTGCTGGCTCGCTTCATCATAAATCAGCTTCCCTTACTTCAGTTATCTTGTCACTGTGGTGCCGCACCTGCATCTTTCAGCTGAGGAAAGCGTTTTCGCTGATAGTTCGTTCTCAAGAGTCGCACTAGGTTCTATACGCTCGTTTGTTTACCTCGAAATTTATCGTAGAATTTATTTCATCAATGCAGAAATCGAAAGCGGCCGATAGGGTGTCAAAGCCGTAGCTTTTTTGTTTCGTTGATCTCAAAGCAACAGTGATCCCAAATATTCTAGCTTTAGCTGGCTGCTGTAGCTTGAGAGTTCTCAATTTATTTTTTGTTCTTGAGCAAGTTGTGATCACAATTGCCATTGCTATTGAGCAGTCAGAAATTGGTGTTAGTTGATCTTTATCAGAATCATGGCATCGTTTTGATTAATACCCAAAACTCTCTGAATTATGCCCCATTAATTGGAGAATGGCCTCATCGATGTTTCTTTCTTAAGGGACTATCACTTTTCAGATTTCTTGTTTAGCTTCTTCTTTGAATGATCACAACGCTTCGTAAAAATGTTCGTTGTCGAATTGGAAACCTCAACATTATCTAGCACTTCGTTGAGACCCTCACTCACTGAGGGGACCTGCTTCCTTTATATAAAAAGAGCCGAAGAACTCCATTTGAGGGCAGCTTCGTTCCTTACAACATATTTGCTTAGCATATATGGACTGAGACTGTTGATGCAACATATTCGTTTGAATTCATGTGCAGTCGTAGAATGGAGAACGGAATTAAGGTAACTCGTTGGGAAATAAGCTTTTAAATAATAATGGGTGATTCCGGCAAAGTGAGGCGGCTCCGACTTCAATGGAGCTCGAAATTCGGCCCCGGTCTCCGACTGGGCAAAGAACGAATCGATTCCTGCTAGCTCTGACTGCAGAAAAAAAGTGGGGTAAACTTCTTTAATAAAAAAGTCCACGAAAAAACTCGGTGGGAATTCGCACCTCCGAACCAAACTCTAGAAAAAATGAATTGGCTACTACTGACCCCGGTTACAGAAAATAAAGACTTCTCTCAGTGCAAAAAATCAGGTCCCAAATTTAAGTCTACAGCTGTCAAAAGAGTCGACTCCAGAGAGAGTCCTGGTTGTAACTTAGTTGTAGGGCCCATCGACCCACGTTAAAGCTCAAGAAGCATCGTTTTGCAAAAAAAAGCACTGAATTTGGAAGCGGCTGGAAGAGTGGCACAGCCTCGACTTTAGGTAATTTGCATGACTCGTAAATGTAGTTTTTTTTTTTTTTTAAATAAAATTCATCATGCAGAGCTGAAAAAAATAAAAAAAAATTTCACCGCTTATTTTCTTATCTCATTCTATTGGGTCAGAAAAAATTTGGTCCGAAAATGCAAGAAAATTGGGAAAAACTGTTTTCTGCTGGAGTGGGCTTCTAGTACGCCACCCTACTGGAGCCGTCTTTTGAAACTTCTTATTTTGGAAACGTTATCACAGTTCATGCATTCCATCTACTACATAGCACATCCTCATTATTGTCACAAATGATGGAAGACGCAATTAACTGTGAGCATTAGAAAATGAGGTCCTCTCCGGAAATTGGTAAGAGAGCATCCAGTGATCGCCCTTACTGTTGCCAACCCTGACTTTTTAGTCAGGATTCTTAATCTTAACTTTAATATTCTTCACTTTTCATGAACCAGCTGCTAGATGACAAATGCCCTTCCACTTGTCTAGTTGATTCATCTCCCAAGGGGAATCCTCAAAAATTGCGTGATGAATTAGCTTCCATGCATGGTGCACGCAATTGTTTTGTTCTACTGAGCAGCATCGTTCAACAGGTTGCTTATGTGTTAAAAGCGTTGATGATCTGCGGTTGTCAGCTTGCATGACTAAGAGGTGACCGCTGATTTGCACTTATTTTAGTTCCAACTCTGTCATAGAAGAGGGGTAGAGGGGTAAGGTAGTTATTCCTCTACTCGGAAGGTTGCTTTGGAGATGTAATCGTGCAGGTGCGGAATGGCTGTTTAGTTTGCAGAAATGTTCTATCAATGTCGGCACTTTAAAAAAAAAAGATTTATTTTGATGGTGAAAAAAATGGGGGTGTATTTTGAGTGAATAAAGTATCGACTGATTGTGAAAATGATTGCAGTGTATTGGCGGGTACGATGGATAAGTCAGGGGAAGTGAAAGCGGTCGAAACGAAGGTGATTCTGCGATGTAGAAAATGCGACTGCATCAACACCACGAGTAGCTTCTTTTCAGGTTTCATTTTGTTTTTCTTTATTTTCCTAAACATTTCAAAACTGCTTATCTCCACTTGTCTAATTTGTTTATTCTATTCCATTATTATATTCTATTCCCCACTAATCCTTTTCCTTTATTGCGTTCTTTAATCAATTATAGGTTTAGTCATCAGTTAGGGATTATTCCCCTCGAGCTGTCTTCTGCATTTCAGCGTTGACAGCATTTAATGGCACATATTTTATTGTCATTAGTCGTGTGCCTTGCCCTGCTTCATGAGTGCTGACTTCTTTGCAGTTTTTTTCCTTTCATTTAGGTTCATGGTAGCTGGCTGGCGCTTTCTTTAGAAACTTTTTTGTGAAAAGTTGCCTGCGACGGGTTTATTGTTGAGGTCTTTCCTGAGGAGGGGAAACCATCGGAAACTGAGAAGCAACACTTTTTCGTTGGGATTCCTACGCCAACAAATCGCTTCTTAGTGGGGTTCCATTTCCTTCGACCGTAAACCCTTTCTGCATACAGCATTCGTTAACCCGTTAACATCGTCAAACGTCAACGACGCTGGGGCATCTTCCGATGATACGGACAAGTTCATAGTACTAGACTGCTTCATTTTGGCGGTCAACGCATTACGTTAATGCATCCATTGCATGCATCTTGAGAGTGGATTCGAGTCTGGGCAAGCGCAACTTAGACACGTCGCCCGCGGCGCTGCCGATGCAAGGAATGGCTTATTCGATCTGATCGTTAGATCAGTTCGCTGAGGAGCAGAGATCAGCAAGCACACTGTCCCAACTATTGCCAAGAGAGTCATAGAGCAGCCGGTCTACGTGTGTTGATCGGTTCTCAGCTGATCGATGCTGCTGTCCATTGTGTTTACGCTTGTATCTTCATAGGTTGGCTACGCCCACTTGACTCTCTTCCGCCTATTTGACCCTCTTCTGATGTCGATATGCATACTCAGAAGAGCGCTAAATGATTTGCATTCAAGCAGTGCAGTTCTAATGCGAGCATTTATGTTGCGCTCATGATTGCATCTGTATATGTAAATAAAGAAGTCTTGGCATGCAGCTAACGTTGATTAATTGCCACGGAGAGATGATGCATCAACCTGAGGAAATGTACTGTCGAAAGATTGAGATTTGAAATTGCTAATGCCATGTTGAATGTGTCATTAAGTGGAACGCTGAACCATGGAGGTTTCGTTTATTGCATAAAGAGTAAATCTTTTTAAAATAAATCCTATTGACATAGCCTCAGGGTGCTGTCTCTTACTAACGATATCCTGCTCCTAAAAACAGGGAAGATACTGCAACCTTTCATTCCTTGAAATGTTCACATTGTGTTCGCATGATCTATCTATCTTTCTTCCTTCCCCCTCAGTCTGTCTTTGCGTCAGTAGCCTTCACCACTTTTTTCTGGAACTTCATTAATCAAGGAATTTCGATAACTGTTTCTTATTCTTCGTTGATTCATCCTGGCTACCAGCTTTCATACGATTCTGTCGGTTTTTTACTCAATTATTTGATTTCACCGTATGCTGTATTAGTTTGAGAATCATGGGTGGATTCATCCCACTCCTCTTTCCATTTAGAGCTTCTTTGCGATCTCATCTGATGAGCCGGGAGAGAAGAGGAGTTCTTCGAATGCGGTCACGGCGAAGTTCGAGATGGAGAGCGGAGCGCGGTGGTCATCATCCGAAAAGTTTATGACCTCAGTTTTGCGGTTTGCTGTCTCACTTCTAAAATTTGCAACCGCATGACGATGCAGCCCTTGTTTTTTTCCCCCCATTTTTCTTCTTGTTATGGCTTTTCTTTTCAGGCTGTGGCCTTAGTCTTGGGCCTGGCTACGATTAACCCATCTCGGCCAACTTCTTTTGGGCTCGTGTATTTTATAAGTGGATGCATTAACTGCTGAAACATAGCGAGAACTTCCACATATGTCCTGCAAGTTTCTCCACCATTTTGCGTACTCCTCGGCATCTCCCTAACCTTCGCTTTTTCTTTTCACTGAGCAAATAGCAAAGAAAAAAATCCAGTATTTTGAGTACGACAAATAGTCATTTCCATATCAGTCGCTGCTTTGGCTCGTTTCCTGATTTTCTTTGGTGGAAACAGATGATAGCATATGCAAAATTGATTCTAACACATCTGCATAATATTAAACAAACTTTTTGACACCTCGTCTGTATACTGGCACGAGTCTGTATTGGTTATATTAAATTGCAGGACATTTAAAGTGAAATGAATTTGTGTTGTGAGAGAAAAATTTTATGTATAAAACTACTTAGAGCAATCACACTAAAGCGTAATGCAACGTATCGTATATGCTGCTGTTGATGTGTGCTACTGTAGGTTTTCATTTGTGAATAAAATATTACAAATGCCACATAAAGGCACAGACTTCTCTTTCCCCGCAATTCGTTCATTCACTTGAGAACGATGCCACAAATAGTTAAATTTTTAGCCTAGTTGCGCTTTTCAGGAGACTCCGGGTGGTTCCAGGTTCCACCATTAATTTCGTGAGGGGAAACTCTCTGTTTGCGAGTGGTTTCAATAGTTAAAAGAGGTCCGATTTTGCGACTGGATTTCACTAATTGAAAGAAGCCATTGTCGAGTTCCACCAGTTGGTGGAGAAAAAGGCAATGGAATCGATTGGTGGGTTTGAATTTACCTAATCAAAAGTTCAATAAGTTGTCTCTAAAAATGAGCAAAAGATTTAATGAATTTTTGAGGGAGAAAAAGAGCGAAAGAGGAGAAAGTGCACTGGTTATTAAGAAAGGTCAAGAAGGCTAAAAATGTGTGGAATCAATGGAAACTTCATTGATATCGTGACGTCGTGAAAGCGGAGCAAAAGTATCACTGCATATGGAATCGGGTTAATGGATGTGAAACAAGTTGGAAAAAGTTGAAAGTTTACTAACAAAAGTTGAAACTTTCAAACTAGAAAACTATCTTTTTTTTTATTACTTCAAGTTAGGATTAACACAAGGAATGATCGAATTTATGCACCGCCTTTAGATCGCATGAGGTGGAACGTTGATGGGGGTGGCCGAGCAATGCCAAAAATTTTGGGCACCGCTGCTACCGATATTTAGTCATGGAATTTGCACCAAATTTAGCGCAGTGTTGAATCTCTTGTATCTCTTATACATATGTTCACTTTTCAATAAGCATGCTTCTGAGGAATGGTATCGCATCTTGTCGGTCGTGCTGTCTCGACATATCATGATGCAGAGCATGAAAATCGCAAAGTATTGGAGCGAAATTGCTTTAAGTTTTTCACCGTTTCAAAGAATTGAGAGACACTGTTTCTCTTGAGAGGGAAGGTGGATGGACGAAGTTTAGGAAGAAATCGAAAATCATCCGAGAAAGAAAGGGAAGGAGCAAAGAACACTATGTGCTTCCATTTCATTTCCACTGTTTCGCCTTCCTCCCCCACCCCACTGCTGCCACCACGACCAACTCTAATCCCAAAAAAGCTGGCGAATTTTATCGCCTTGAGAAGGTTCTTCAACGACAGTTTACAATTCTGAGGTAGCTAGCGACTCGCGGTTCCTCAATGCATGCAAAAAAAAAAAAAACTTGGAAAATTTAGGTAGTGAGAGCTTAATTGAGCACTTGAAGTCAGTGACGATCACACCGTCCACGTGAAGGCCGCTGAGTTTGTTTGAAAGTGAGCGATGCAAATGAAGATGAACACAAATGCATTGCGATAAATGAGTAGTTTTAACGTAACGCTCGCACCTCATAATTCATCATTTTTATTGCAGTAAACACTAAGGTGTCAATCCTTTTGTGTGCATTGCGGCGGGGGTTGTTATCGCTATAAGTAGGTGTTGATTGTAGAGGGGTGATGAATGGAGGTCGAAAACTGTGCGCTAGAAGATTGAGAGAGGTTTTATAAGGGTCGAGGACGGCGCGGCAGTGGCGACCCCAGCTTACATTCACGCCACGCCTATGCTCCCACTCTCCAACTTATCTCCCGATTATCGAAAGAATTTCTCATTGAGAACTCTTCTCTCCTATTTTCTCTTATTTGCATTATATCTTTCCACGTTACTGGGATTTTAATACTGAATATGCGATTATTGAATGCTATTTGCTACCCGAACAATGGGTCGTTTTAAAGCCATTGAAGGCAAGGGCTAAACTAGCAAGCGATTTCAGAATTTTGGATTGCATCATTTTAATTAAAATTGAGCCATTCGCTCTCGATTACACCAATAAAAAGGGCAAAATGGCACTCTCTCGAAACTTCTGCAAGTGTCCTGTTATTTTCTTTGCCAAAAAAACCGCACAAATCGCTCATATTCTATACGACTAACAATAAATTTCTGGCGAATTTAATTAAACTTTTCTTCGAAATTAGCACATAGCCTTTTTCAATAAATTTCGAAATTGTGATTCCGCCTGCTTACACCTCTTCAGCAGAAAGACGTACCTGCATCTGACTCCGTCCAATATTATGCTCATTTTTTGTTCTCACAACTTAACTTCGTTCTTCTGTAATTCCCCTGGAAAGAAGCATAAATATTTGGCCGTCTTATTACATTTATGCGCCTTTTTAAGAGGAGAATAGTGTGGAATTTTTTCATATTTTATCGGTCAATCTGCGTCATTTGCATGTTGAACACTCGTGTAGTCAATTTCCCACCCTTCGCTTGCGCTCCATAGGGCACGAGTTCCTATCAGTATTGCCACGTCGCTTTAATGGTAGTGCCAAAAATTTCTTTTTTTATTATTAGATGTCACGTCTCGCGTAGATTTGTTGCCAACTGCTTGGTCATTGAAAAGCATGATACATTTTGAGAAACCCTCCAGTCGTCATTAAATCTTCGGAGAGAGGTTCATGATAGGTGCGTCCAACCAGTTTCTCACTTCCAATGAGAGTTGCGCTTACGTGAAGTGGGACAACGACTTTATTATCGGCATTCAAACACATTTTCTTAAGGGAGGACTTTGGTAAATTTAAAATTCTATCTAATCTATCTGTAACCATTAGAAAAGGTGAACCTCATGGTGGCAAAATCGTTCTGGCCGAAATGTAGAGAGGATGGTCCTTCCTCATCCATCCTATTTCCTCCGTCATGGAAATTTCCGGATACTTTCATGGGCCAGCGGCCCGTAGACTGTCTGGTTGGAGGAACGTTCATTTTGGCAGCATGGTTTATGGCGTATGAGTTGCACTCAGTTCAGATGACAAGACCCCATAAATGCATGTTTCCAAAAATGGTGCCGTGTGTTTTCGTGTGATCGATCATGTTGTGTAGAAGAACACTTTAAACTCGCATGAACGTATGCTCATTGTATGATCAGTTTTCTACAGTTATGTGTACAATTTTATGTGCACTTAGCGTTCTCTTTACACCCCGAGTATTGCTGAGCTTTTTTTTTAGCGAATGGTTCCTTCACTCCTTATCGATTGCGCTATTGTTTTCTCATCTAAAATGGAAAACGTTCTCTTGATCGTTGTACTCAATTGGTCGGCCAATACAGTGTATTGCAGTCCGAGTTTTATATTCTCCTGTTTTCCTAAACTTTTATCCGAATTTCTTTTGTATTTATTTTATTTCTTAAATGCTTGATTTTGCTTCGATATAACCATACAGATTTTCGAGAAATCTGCATCTAAAGAAAGTGAAGTGTAACGTATCATCTCAGATGAAACCACTCCCCTTTAATAAATCACTCTTCTTCGGGCAGGCTGTATTCGGAAATTTCAAGGAAGAAACTCACCCCTTCCTCTTTTTCCCTATCATTGACAAATATTGCTCGCAACTTCACCAGGAAATTCCAGATGCCAGCTTTTTTGTGCGTCAAATTTTTTTTGATGTTGCTATTGACGGCTATTTCTTGCCCCTGTCGCCTGTATATGCGAAATTTTTTGTTTCACAGAAATGTCTCTTTGCAAATATAAAGTTCTATTGAGTGCTCTTTTTGATTTTGCAGTATGATGCGAAGTTTTGTGTATTTTTCCTGTTGCTATGTGTTTTGTTCTCGAGCCGAATGTGCAGCTATGTAATCTTTACGTGAATTGGTGCTAGAATACGTGAATGCATCCAAAACCTCTGCTTTTTCCTTTTGTTTTTTGCAAAGAAGCGCTATAGTGCTGCATTATTTCTGTATCTATGTATCGGTGTGCTCGTATGTTCAATTTATGAACGAACCACTTGCGTTAATATGGCCTTATGGCCACCATGGCCAATATGGGCCAATATGGCCTTCATAGTCTTTCTATCAACCAATATGGCATTTCTGTTTTTTTCTCCTCTTTCGATTCTATTTGAATAGTTGTGCATAATTGGAATCTCAGAAATTCGAAACTTTCGAAAAAATACGAATACTTAATCGACGATTTGTATGACCGTTGGTGACGTATAAAGACGCCTAATTTTTAATTGCATTATTTTCGAATCGTCATTCAACCTTATTTTAGGATGAAGGTTGCACTACACATTATCCTTCTTGGTGCTTTCACCTTTTTGCTTTGTCTTATCAGGTAGACATTATTAAGGTTTCGCTTTTTGTATGTATGCGTGTGGTTTGTTAATCCATCCTGTCGTTTCATGCTCGCTAATTGAGGAAGCTGTAACTAATATAATGCGAGGGAGGATTAACGCTCGAAGAGGAGGATCCTTATCGAGAGCGATTTGTTAGGGTGGAGGCCATAATGAAAAAACAAGCGAATTGCTCCCCAACGCGTGGCCTGCCGAGGGATTAGGGACTTCACACCACACTAAAACAGAGTTTTCGGTCGAGTAGACCTAGTGGGAAGCAATTTGTCGGGGTGAGGAAACGTCGAGAGATTGCTGCGCCGCAGGGATCGTAGCAGGAATCATGCTATTTAATCGCTAACTAAGACAGCGAAGTTTCGAGGATATGGTCTGCACTGTGGGTGGTCTTCCCGGTCCGTTTTTCTTCTATAGTCAGGGGTCTGCAAATTCTACACACAAGGTGTATTGGGTTATGGTTGTAAATTTTGAGAAGGATCGAAATTCGTTGCTTTTTTCGTTAAAATAAACTCTTCGAGGAAAAGTAGAAGAACATATCGAATTCTACTTGAACGCAGGGCTTTGTATTACAATTTTTAGATGCCTGGAAGCAAGAATGAATCATGAGAAAAAGTCGGTCGTAGGGGAATCGAAAAAGGCAAAAAAAAGGAAAGCATTCGAAGTTGCCACAGCGATCGTTGCTTTGTCGTTTGTTTGTTTGTTTGTTTTTAAAGTCAGATTTGATGCACTTGCATCACTCATTTCCTTGTATCACTGCATTTTCCAAAATGCTTACTTGGGGCCCTGAGCTTCACAGTAGCTCAGAAAGTCGGCTGTACGGAGGTGATTTTTGTGCATTCGGTATCGCTATGACTCGTTTTGATGCAGTACTTATAATTCCTGTTTCTATCATGAAGGCGCATAAGCGCTATCCGAGGATCACAGAACCCAGACTATATGCTATCCGTGATCGTGGCAACACAATGAAAATTGGGAATTTTAGTTCCGAGGGATTGAGTGTGTGCTATTCGCTGAAGTCTCTGAACCTCAACTACAAAACCTATCATTTCATCTCAGGAGATGCTGACGAGTTTTTTAGTCGTTCTTAACCTCTTAGGCATTGGTGTAGAAGTAAGAAATTGGAGCCCATGCTTTTGAAAGGACGTGAAAGTATGTGTGACGCTCAATCCCCGCTAATGCCCTTCTCGCTGGTCAAACAATAGATAGATGAAATATATCCACAAACAGTACAGCTCATGGATTTTCTTCAGTAATTTCTTGCTGTATAAATGTGTAATAAATGGCGTTTCCGAGTGGCTTTTTTTACAACTGACGCTGAAATTTCGCAGCGATTGTAGTGCAAACTGCTGTCCAAAAAGGGGGAATTTTTATTACGAATACAGGTTTAGCGCATATTTGAGGTTTTTCTTTTTTATGTGATGAGGTTATCTTCACCCATTTTTTAAACGGAGGGGCTTTTGAAGGTGCTATGGCTCCGCAAATTGGGAATAGTTTTTCAATCACCTGCACCGACTTTTAGTTCTTAGGCAGGCCTTGAAAAATTCGCAGCAAGAGGGAGCGTACTGTTAGTGCTCGTCATGTAGCGTCTTATTTAATATTTTCCCAATCATTTTACAGTTTGCCTTAGGTGGCAAATGTTTTCTGTGGTAGGTTTTTCATTTAGATGTTGATTTGGTATTTTGTTGACACGTTGGCGCTTCAATTAGGCATTGACATTTGGGTTTTTTTTTTTTTTTTTGTCTTGGATTATGTTATCATTGCGGAGTTGATTTGTGACAGCACACACTTTAAATGAAAGAATTTTATTAATGCTCTTTTTGCGTTCTGACATGTACTACGATTCAGGAAAGTGCATAAGGTAGGCTGAAGTAATTCGCTTTTTCACATTTCTTTGCTGTTTTCTTGAAGTTATGGGTTCCTTCTTCGGTTCGCGTCTTTAATGTTGGCAGAAATGTACGTAAGTAAACACTGCTTGCTGTAATAAATGTAGCTTTATGCAGATACATAAGTCTTTTTTTTTTGACACATTTGGTACCTCTCATCGAGAAGGGTCGCTATGTGGCATTACTTTCGCTTTGGAGACGTTTATGAGAAATTCACTTCTTGAGATGAGTCTCTTTTTTTAAACGAAACGTGAATGCAAATGCCCCCCTCCCCCCTTTCTCCTTCCGTTGGTTTATATGAAATTTTCGCTGCTGTTACCAACCTAAAAACTTATAAAGTTGCTTTGTTCTCAATCAATTCTTAACTAATACAGTGTGCGTGCTACTAGAGAAGCAAGGAAACATTGATTGAATATCGATCTTACAGTAAAGCGGAGGAAGATGAATGACGGGGGAAATGCATAAAAAAGCCTTTTTCGTGTTTCCTACAGCTGCCTTTTTTGCATTTTGTACGCACGATTCCATCCTTCCATTGTTGAACGTTATTGAAAAGCAAGAATGTTGTTTCTTTCCTCCTAGAAGTGAGTGGAATCGTTCCATAATCATAGCTGGATTTTGCAACAGCTGCTGACGTCTTTATAAATTGTGAATTGGTCTATGTGCACTTTTCTCTCCTCTTTTGTTTACTCGAATAGAGAAGAGACGTCACTCGTTTCGAATGCAGGTTCTTTTCCGTTGACTTCCGATGCAAGAGGTTAATAATATGGAGTCGTTTGCTTGCATTATGAGCAATTGAGGAGTGTCAACGTCTCTTAGCTTTTTAAATCAAACACACACACGCACTTCCAAACATTGTTGAAAGTGCAAGCAAAACGATCTTTCGAGGCTATATCTTAATAGATGGCGTTGTGATGTCAACATGAATTACTTTAATTGATGTGCAGTACTGCGCTGCATTGAACAACATTTCTTTTTGCGATGGACAATGAGACGTAAATCACAAGTAATTAGAATGGCAACGCCGAGACGACATATAGTGTCGAATGCCCTTCGTTGTTTTGCTCGACGATGGTGCAAAATGTTTGGCACAATGTGAGAACTGCTCCATAGTGTGCCTTCTCTTCAGCATTCAACACCAATGAAAGAAGTTAGATGATCAAGTAGCAGATTCCCCTTGAAATCACCTCATCAGATATTCTACTTAATGCCATTAAGGAACTGCTTCAGCGATTGAAAAGGAATTGAACTCTGTTGAGTTAAGTTCACATCTATGAAAATTTTTCTTTGCATTAAATGAATCATTTACTGTAGATGGGCTGAAAACTGTTCATATTTGCGGCTTAGCCATCTGTGGATGAAGCCAATAAAAAACGGCGCAAAGGATATTTGTACTTGAATGAACTAATAAGTCTGTGACCCCTTCCAGCTTCAAGAGTTTGTAATCACCCGATGGATGGCAAGCGGATATATAAATAGATCCAGGATGGATCACAAGATCCCCTTCCAGTTTCTTGTGACTTTAGTAGACCACGCTGGTTTAATTCAACATCTCACTCTAATAGTGTTAATGTCAGAGATTGCAGCATACTTTATGAACGGTAATGCGATTGAATAGTAAAAATTTTTTCGAGTGTAGCTTACAACCGAATGACGACTAGGAACCTTTTTCGAGTGGATTAAAAACGCTCTGGCTTCAGAAGTGTAATCACAATAGGCGTGATCAGAAAGGAAAAGAAATTTGAAGTCAAAGGTATACGTCAGATATGTTTCCGAGTGCTTTGGAATGCCCCTTTTTTTGTTAGCAAACTTAGTAGAAAGTAGATTGTATATTCTTTTATACTTCTAAATTTAGTCATCGGTTGTGAAGAAATAATATAAAAGAAATAACGAAACTACTTTTCTATCACAAATAAATTGAAAGATGTTGCCAAAAATTTCCTCGAGATTTGCTGAAATGATTGAACGCCAAAAAATGTGTGTCATCGGCTCGCTTTTTGCATTTCGATGGGTCATTTGTTATGCTGTTTAGCAAGAAAGTTGCGACTTGTTTTGAATAACTGTGACGATGGTAGCAGGAGTCACGTGGTATGTCCTTTGTGCTTTCGCGTTTCGATTGCTTATCACTGAACTCAGCAGAGGCATCTGATCCCACCTATCATAGCTGTAAACATCTTTGCTTATCGTCCACAAACGTTTCATTCGAGAGCACATCTGCGAATGCCCACACCTTACCGTTTTATGCTTCCACTCGCTGCCATTCAGTGATGTTTTGCCCACTGACTTTTAAACTGCCCTGTCGGACTTTCGATACTCTGTCGGAATGTACGCGCATTGAGCAATGCATTTTCTTGGCAAACGCCAATAATGCGCCAAACTACATTTAGCGTCTTTTATATTATGCCGCAAAACTTGCCGTTAATGTGGCTTTATCGTACTATAAAATACTTTTCGCGCTGTTTTTCACTGAATTACGGTAAACAGGAGTTTCGTTGTTGGACAATCTAATCTCCTAATACAGAGGACGTCTGAAGGCTCTACAGGCTAAGGGTTTAGAAATTCGTTGCAAGGCAGGATAGAGCAAACGGCAAAAAGGTTGGTGACAGCCAAAGTGAAGAAACAGCTGACCGAAAAATAAAGACATAATGGAACAGTGCGTTAAAAAATCAAAAAAAAAGAACTCTTCAAAAATATCGAGTTTTTTGCAGCAACACCTTCTCCTGCCCTTTTTCAGGGGAAGGGGGAAGGGGAGGGGAAGGAAATGATTGAAAGCCCTCTGACTGGGCAGGCTTCCATTAAGAAGCCGTAGATGGTTGTGGATATTGGAAAAGAACCTTCAAAGGCCTGAGATGTTCACTGGTCTATCCATGATTGTCGTCTAATGATGGTCGTCTAGAAACTTTTGTAAGAAAAATCCAGAGCAGTGGCTGGATATTTGTATCCCACATTGAAGAATGTTGTGTTACCGTGTTGCTTGGGCGAAAGCATACCAATAGCGCGAAAGTAGCACTATAGATCAGAAAGTGATTGGCCTATCACGCTCACCAAGTCCACGATCACCCTTAACAATATTTTCCGCTTTCATGGATTGAAGTGGTTGAAAACAGAGCAGTGAACCTCCAGTTCTCCGAAAAATTTTCCCATGCCCGTTCTCATCGTCTAGCTCAAGCAAACTTTGAGTGCGCTTTGAATGCGTTTTTGAATCTTCATTCCTACGCTTCCAGTAATCCCTCTTAACAGATGCTTGCGTAGTACCATTTTGCAAGGGCACTTGCAAAGTCTTTCCTCTAGCTTAACCCGTTTTATCGGATAGCTTGCATCTGTCGTATGAATTCTTTCCATGCGTTGCATTATTATCTGCGAATTTGGAGAAGATCGGAAGTGCTCAGATAACAGCGAAAATTAATCAGAAAACGTTACTTCATTTCGGCCTTGGCGGTGATGGCGCCGTCATTCGCTACTTTGGCGCAATCTTCTCTAAGCTGATAGTCGCCATGATTGACTTCCATAAAAACAGAACCACCTCGGCTGCGAAGAAGTACAAAATTCGAAATTCGACTGCGTAGCGTGACGAGTCGGCTCCTGCTGGTACCGGTTCCGTGAAAAGGTGAAGTCAGTTCCATAGCTTCGATTTCTTTTAGAGAAAGAAGTCGGATCTGATGTGATTTCTATCTGTTCTTGCTTCAAAGACTTCATCTCAGTCATAAATACTACTTAGTAAGCGAGACCAGAAGAAATGTTACACAACGTTTTTAACAAATGCAGCAAACACGTCTGTCGATCAGGATGCCGAATTTAACTTGCACGATTCCGCCCACTGTAAAATGCTCTCGTTTTATTGCCCTGTCAATACTTATGAAAACTTACAGACTCTTTTGTTTGAAAGTTCATCGAAGTTGTCGATTTTCTCACGTCCTCATTCTTCATGAAGGTAAAGAAGAAATGGTTTCACTCAGGCGTTGCAGATAGGAGTTGTTTCATTCCTCTTTAAAACTGTAGAATTTCTTGGTAGCAAGGAAGAAGCAGACCAGGAATCGAAAGGTCAGATGTTGCAGGATTGACGGCCGGCAAAGTGGGCCTGAAGCAGAGGAGCCGTAATTGTGGAATTATTTGCTACAATAGAAATACGCTGTCATAAAATATCACCGTTGCAGGGAATGACATTGTTTCGAAACAATGAACGGGTGAGCTTAGCGAATACGATGTAAGCACCGTGAAATATTTCTCAGTCGCAGTGATCACAAACATGGGTTGAAGGATGAAGCTGTCCATTTTCTAAAAACCTAGTTTAAGATATTCAGCAGGTGATCATCGATGACAGTGCACGTGATTTGCCAAAGACTGTGGCGCAGCTTGAACACGTGCGCCAATTAGTAAGCTACGACGACCCTTCACGCTAATGTGAAACACTACCACAACCTTACAACAGCATCAAAGCTAAGAAATTCCAACCTTTAAGGGTTCTCTTTAGTTAAGCAGTTTTCGGCTACAGTGTATTCGAGAAGTTAACGACGAAGAGCAGTCTCTTAGAATGGATGGAAATATGGGAATCCATTCAGTTGCATCAGTACTACGTCGTGATCTGTCTTAATAAAATCATAACACACATCGAACAACGACTTCTTCTGAGAACAGAGAAAAGAAAAGCCTGGTTCCTTAATCAGTGCATGGCAAACTTGTATTGACACATTTCGATGGCGTTCGCGACTTCAAATTCCATCAGTGTAATAGTTGGGATCTACGAGCGATCCTTTTTCGGATGCCAGAACGACGCATCTAACATTTATATCGCTGACATCGTTGTCACATTGGATTCTTGGATACGCCCATCACTGTTTCCGGTTCCTTCCAGAGCAAGGGACCAACATAGTCAGCCAAGTAATTGACTCCGGAGACAGCTCTAGTTGTTAACTGTTAGATACGCCCATCACTAGCTATCAGCCACGACCCTGTCACTTGACTGATTCGCCATCCTTGAGGCGACGCCATTGACGTGCTGTTTTTGCTTTCCGAAGTACTCTCATACAGTACGTAATATTGCATGGCCCTAATGCACTTTGTTATGCAAGACTCCTAAATAATCGTCACCAACGTCACTAGAGTGGTGACATTTTGATTGGCGCATTCCGTTGATTGTGAACGCTTATCGACAAATCGAAGTGCCTATCGAATAGAAGGCTTCTTAAGCAGCACAACGCATAACAGCCCTCAAATAGGCTCCTCATAAAAAGCGCTATTTTGAGTAGCTTTTGCCATTAGTCATCATAATGGAAGATGAACGCCATGGCTCTTATTCTATTAAATACGTTATCATATTTCGTGCATGGTTTTATTCTAGAATGATAATAGCACTACTATAGGAGACTAATGGACTGTAAAGTTTGTAATATCTCGTTTCATCTCAGTCGCATAAAAGCGTTGTCTTAATGATAAAATGGTTGGCGAGGATGAATAAATAAGAAACGAGATTACCTAAACGTTGATTATCACAGTCAAATGGAAAATGTCATCGAGATCGTAAAGCTGTTTAAAGCAACACAGCGTTGGACAAGCAACGAAAGCAAAATGCCACAGTCATTTAATTTCATTTATAGCGTTTGCACTTGTAAGCAATAAGCATTTCGTTGAAAGCATCACTATATTGCCCAAATATGATGATCACCCAAATATGATCATTCTATGAAGAATTTGCTGCTTGTGTTGGACAGTGTTGTTTGGATGGAATAGCGTGCATTAGTTGCAGTGATCAATTTGTTTTCACGAACGAAAACTAGTTGGAGTTAGTTTGGGAAGAAGCAGTTCGAGTAGAGGAACTGGATCTGCAAAGAGTTGGCAATCGACCCATAGTTCGGCAAGGCTTTGCGCCAGTCAGTTAACGATATGTTATGTACTGTGATAATGATGAAAACGATCCCTGTGTAATGATAGGGCGAACTGTATTTGTGGAGATCACATTAAGCAACATCTTTCATCAGAAGAAATAATCCTGCCTTAAGCGACTGTAATACAGGCTATTGGTGCTATGTGATTGTATCTAAACGCTAAGCAGCTAAACAAAATGATTGAACATATAAAACGCATTTCGCATTTTTGTCACTGCATGGTCAATGGCTATTTTAGTTCATCGTGATAATTCGTTACGAAAGATGAACTTGAACCTCTTACTCTAGTAGACAGCAAAGGCCCGCGGTTGCTAACATCAATGAACACAGAGAGCAATGAGCAGAAGAGAGCATGTTAACCACCTTGTTCACTGAAGATAAAATGCTTCACTGTTTGGACGATTGGAGTAATCTTTGGACTGAGAGAGAAGAGAGTTCGCTTTGCTGTATTCATTGACATCCAAGTAACGTAGTATCGAACAACTTTATGGTGTTGCAACGACGCTTACCGGTCCGCTTAGTTTCGCCATGAGGTACAATCTTGTGGTGCAAGTTTTGGGCTTATTCAATGCCTACACGTCCATGACAAACCTTTTTTTTTTAAAGAAGTGACATTTCTGCGTTCTGATACTTGTGCCGCAACGTTCGCACCCACCCTTACTAATTCACATTGCGGTACTTGCGACTCTATGCAAAAACCATATATGCATAAATTATATTTAAAATATGCTGAAGGGTTAAACAAAGTGGTATTAATAGTGTAGAGGAAACAGTTGTTGTTTCTGATGAACCAGAATCGAGAAGAAAATGAGAGTAATGAGTGGAGAACGGTAGTGAGCCTTACAGAAAGTACGCCATCACTACTTAATGACGTCGTCTAATAGACGACGTGAAGGCGAAATGAGCGGTGAACGCGGCTGTCACGTCGGATAGAGCGCGATTGTTTTTTAGTGCTAATACAAACTGATTTATAGCGACACTTAGGAAGTTTTCATGGAAAGAGTGCATTTAGTCTAATAACAATACTTCATTTGATGCTTACTGTGCGATAGAAACATGATCGGAGCATGTATGCGCATCGCAGTCTTTCTTCTGCTTCTGTTCATTGGTAAGTTAGCTTTCTTAAGCTTTACAATAGCTAACATTATATGAACGCGTTTAAAAGCTTCATAATTCAACAAAGCATCTCGCTTTGGTTTGCCCTTTCTGGAGGTTACAATCTTGACTTGTAATTTGGTGCAGCAACATATTTGTATTGCTAGTGGAAAATCTGCGAAACTACAGTTGTATGTTGAATTTTATAGGTCGGATAGTATGTGGATGCGATCGGCAAATCGTCGAGTTGTGTCCGCTGACAACATCCAACTACCATTCAAATTGTAAAATTGAAATAATCGCGACAGCCTCTTTTTCTGCAAGCTGGTTTAATGAAGAACCATTTTATTTTCTGGAGCTTTTGTACAGTTCTTGGTTAACGTGAAATATTTGAGCGTTCACGCTTTTTTTAACTTCTCATAAATGACTGCGCATGCTTCATATGCGCATTGAATGCACATGCACTGTTAGAGGTGTTGTTGTGCTCTGCAAGTCAACCGCTCGTGTGAGATTTCAGTGCTAATTTCTTCATGTGTAGGTGGTGCTCGAAGCAAGACGAATGCCAACTAATCTTGCGTGACAAATCCTTACCTATAAGAACGAAATGCCCACCTGGCGCTACCCTCTAGCCAGAAACTGCAGAAATATGCAATACTTTGCACAAATCTATAAGCCAAATTCTGATGATCGTAGTTGCGGGTTTCTAGCAATTTTATTCATTTTACTCTAGTTCTATATGCTCTTTTTGCAGTTTGTTGTGAAAGGCACGCTATATATATTTTTTTAAATGTACATCTGTAACTTTTCGACGTGTAATTTTGTATATGTCTGCATTTCGTTTTTATGCGTATTTTTATGTGTACGTGTCTCCACCTGACCAGTAAACCAACTTGCAAATCGTTCAGGCAAGGCTCATGGAGCTCATTTGCAATTTCGCCGCTATAATTTTTCCATTCGCGCTAACGGAAGTAACATTAATGGTAATTGCTTTTTGATCGTGATTTCGGAATGTCGGTTTCCCTAAAGGCAGTATTGACTTCAGGTGCGATGCCAGCCGAGGCGGAGCCACTAACGCAGAATGGAGTGCAAAACGGCGTTGCCTCCAGTGAAGTGAAGCTTAAGAAGAGCATCTCTCTCTTCAACGGATGCGCCATCATCGTTGGTGTTATCGTAGGCTCAGGCATCTTCGTCAGCCCCAAGGGTATCATTACTCGCAATCAAGTTGCAATTTCTTTCAAAGCGTTGACGTAAAGAAAATATTACATCTGAAGGGGGAGGCAAGAACACCGCTTCGCATGGAAAATAGACCGTTTATTTAGACCTCCTAGACACTTTGATCATTACTTGTTTTCTCATGCTGCCATTGCTGCACACACTGCTATGGTTTCTCCAGTTCTCTACAGCCAAGAAATCTTTGCAGTGTCCAGTTCGACGTTTCTCTTCTTGTCTCTCCAAAACTATACGAGAATTCACCACATGAATGTCCATTCGGTTGTATATGGTTTTTCAGATGTTGCCTTCAATATTTTCCAGGCTTTCGACGCATAAATTAGTATTGGAGACGTAGCAGTATGGTAGACTCCCAGCCTTACTTCTTTCTGATGTTCATAACATAAAGGTATTTCTGCAACACACTGAATGCACCATTAATATTTGCAATCCGCTGCATGATACTTATTTTACGTGTAGTCGAGACCTGCATTTATCATGAGCACAACTGCGTTTCTTCGAATCTCAGACGTGCTGGAGGTGACAGGCCCTTGATGAAGACCAGATAAACACCATCATTACCCATAGCCATGACGTTTTTCAGGTTCTTTGCCGTTCCGGATCGGCTTTCACAGTCGTGTATGTAGGGTAGATAGAAAGTGAATGAGAGAGAAGGGAAGAGAGAAGCAGAAAGATTAATTAGATCGTTGTGAGGCAGATTTCGTTTTGTTGTAGCAGCAGTAGAGCAAGCGTTGGCAACGGCCTTTTCAGAAGGTTCAGGAAATCATCTCCCGTCTGCTCAGCAAACCTGATGGATGAACAGTTTTTCTCCATCATCCAATTTTTTTTTTCCAATGTAAAACCGCAGTAGGGTTTACATTGGAATTTTCCAATTTCCCTTGTATTTTCAGTTACTGCAGGTCGATCCATTTTCATCCTCCCTTTGCGGACTGCGCTTTACCTTTCTCTAGCTGTGTTCATGCCGTTCATCTTGCGCTTTTCGCTTTTAATTTTTTCGTTCTTCTGAATTCCACTATTCGTGATTGCGATGTCGCATTGCAACTCAAAGTGGCTTTTTCATGCAAGGCTTCTCACAATGGCTTTCTTAATTATGGGTCTGATGGCCTCGGTGGACGTCGAGATATTGCTATCTTTGCTGACCTGCTTCATCCTCCACATGACGACGAACTCATAGCCGGCGAAAATCCTTGCATCGTTGTGTAACCCCTTGCGGCCTTGCCTCTTGCACGATCTTCTTACGTGGGAAGTGGATCTTCACTCTTACAGAGACAGGCCAGTGGTCTGAGCCGGTAAGCGCTCCCACATGCAGTGTCACCTAGCTACGATGTGCACTCACTTGTTGGAGGTAGGCACATAGTCGATCTGCTTTCTGATGACTGCACTTCTTTTTCTTCTTTTCTGCACATAGTCGATCTGCTTTCTGATGACTGCACTTCTTTTTCTTCTTTTCTGTTCTATCTCGATGTTCGCATTTCCGTGTCGTTTTACACGATGCTTTCGATCCATATACAGTATTGTTATAATCTGCCGATACACGAAGGTCACTGCAAGCTGTCCCGCATTATGTGAACAAAGCCTCGTCGATGGACATATACGCACCTACATACTTGGAATGTGCAGGTGTTATTTTTATAAATATAAAACGCGAACGGTCATTGCACCCAAATGCACCCAAACGATGTAATTCTCCATTTTAACATATACATCACTGTAATCTATGCAGCCTGCATGAGCGGATCCTTAGAGTTTTTTTTTTTTTGTTTTTTTTTGTTCAAGGAAAGGGCAGGCAGGAAATTGATTGCTTGTGACGCTACTGTGAACCAAAGAGTTGTTTGCAATCGTTACTACCCTATCGCCGCTGCCGTATCACTTCTGGGGTTCGTAATCGACCCAGCAGTTGCGAGCATTTTATCTTACTGTGGCCTTGAAGTCGTTGTGGTTCTTGGTTTTGAATTTGTGCTTGATACTAGAAATTCTTCCAGTAGTTGTCCCTTTGATACAAGGAAAATAGCTTGTAATCCTCAAAAAGAAATCCCGGATGATTCCACTATAAAAACTACGGTAAGGAGAAGATAAGAAGTACTGTGTTCCTTCACGATGGATTAAAGCCTACTGTGCCCAATTTGGACGAAATGAAATCGTTCTCTCGCATTCAGGTATTTCGGGAGGAAACACTGGCACGTAAATGCGTAGAATCGCATTTATAGGAGGATGCAAATATTTATACGGGTTGCCAAGACTAATCCCAAACTTCGGAAATTCCAAAAGGGAGGAATAGCTAAAGGGTAAACAAGCACAGGATGAGGATGAAATTTTTGGTAGTTGGGTTTAAATACCAGAAAGTACAAAAAAGGCTGTCGTCGACACATCTTAGGATAATTTCTAGCAACGTTACTGCTCATATTTTGGTGTCACCTTGTTGAAAAATGATCTTAGCCACTCATAAATTACGAGCTTTAAAATGAACCCATAAATTAATGGGAAAAGAGTAGTAGAATGCAGATGATCATTGATTGTTGATTTAAAAGACTCATTAGTGTGTTAACTTTGGCTAAGAGATGCAATCATAGATAGAAAACGTTAACGTGGAAGTGATTGTCGAATCTTCTATCGAGAGATTGCAAGAGAACTCCTCACAATTTAGAAAAATGCTGGTCGCAGAGATCCGACTGTAATGCATGAATTCATTTCGATGTCTTTTCATTGGTCA
Source organism: Baylisascaris ailuri (assembly GCA_022845575.1). Classification (NCBI taxonomy): domain Eukaryota; kingdom Metazoa; phylum Nematoda; class Chromadorea; order Rhabditida; family Ascarididae; genus Baylisascaris; species Baylisascaris ailuri. Next base: position 1,164 of record JAAVTS010002242.1, on the reverse strand, counting down.
GAATAGTTGTATGTTCGCATATATTTACTCTTTATCTGGAATTGTCAATTTGAGGACCATTGAAATTGTATTATGGAACTTGAATACTAAATCAGTGAATTTTACAGAGAGAAACATGAAACTGAATGTCATTCGTGAAATTTCGCAACCGTTTTCATAGAGAAAAGTCGTGCGCTGATGAAAATGTGTTTGCAAGCTAAATCTGTCCTACACAACCAGGGAGGAAGGATGGGGATCAGAGCTAGGAATGAATTTTTTTGCTATGCAGTCGTAGATTTCATATAAAAGCCCACTGTTTCATGTTTTGATAATTTGTGGAACTGACTGGTTTGATGGGTTGACTTGCAAAAACGTACGTTATAACAGGTTCTCCAGTGCGTTCTTCCACCTGAATTTATCCATTTGTAGTCGATGATCTTTTGCAGTTGTTGTGACTGAACGTAATCAATGTCGAAGCAGTGTTTCAACGAAGAGAAGAATGAGAATGAGAGTCCTTGATCTTAGGCTCCTCTAATTCACAAGCGACAACTTTATGTGTGCTGATACGCGAGGGATTTACTACGGATATTGCTTCATTGGAGATCCGCAGGGGCGACGCTAATAAATTGTATTTCTATGGGAAAAGACATTCGTCACACATATTCAAGCATATGTGGTATACACCTGACTAGCCTAAAATTTCATCTTCTTTGCACGTATTGATTTGATGTAAATAATGGAATATAATCCTGAGTTTGACGGTGATTTATGGCACGTTTTAGTTTGACGAGTTTTAAAAGTTTTATTTCATCGGGTCTGATTCCCGTTAAGCAAGATTTGAGTGAAATATTTTTATTGACGTGGAAACATTTATGATAGTATTTTAAAGCATTTTAGGTACTCTAAATTTCAGGAGTATTAATCGAATCGGGTAGCATAGGACTTTCACTGATTGTATGGACTGTATCGGGCGCTTTCTCAATGCTTGGTGCTTTATGCTACGCAGAATTCGGCACCTCGATTCCTAAAAGTGGTGGTGATTACGCCTACATTAATGAGGTTGCATTTCGATTGTTGTCACACTGGCCATCATCTAATATTGTTTGTACTTGGTGTTGTGAACTGAGTATATATTTGGACTATTTTCGCTTCGTCTTCTGAACGGGTTTAGCAATTCTCGTCTGG
>JAAVTS010002241.1:0-11422 GCA_022845575.1 Baylisascaris ailuri | reverse complement strand
ATATATATATATATATATATATAATTCCACTTTTAGACTACTGTTTTGACAAATTTTTTATTTCAAGAGTTCTGTCATGTTTGAATCGTTAGCTCTGTAAAGTGTAGAATTGGTCATTATAAAGTGTTAAGTGGAATATGGTCTGCTTCATCGGTTAACTTATGTGCCTATTGAGTCATTGAAGATTGTTTTTTAGCCTTAGAGTGACCATTGTCCAATTGGTTTCGATTCTTTCTTAGCATAGGAGTGACCATTGTCCAATTGGTTTCGATTCTTTCTTAGTATAAGAGTGACCACTGTGCAATTGGTTTCATTTAATTAGACAATATGTACTGATTGTGAAATGTGTTGAAATCTCTCGAAGTAGTGTGTGGATGTTTCTGATTAGGTGATTGTATATTATTGCTTAATTTGTTCGATGCGCTCAAAAATTGTCGTCATCCAGAAAGTGACGTCATTTTGTAATTTGGGTTTGGGGATCATATTGGATCGTAGATGTGCTTTTAAGGACCTCTGATGATAAATGATTTTCTAATTTATGAATTTCTAATAATTTAGTCTATTTTTAAGCGTTTTTAAATGTGAGGGTTGCTGAGAAGAGAGAGTTTCGTCCATTGATTTTTTATTTTTTTATTTTATTTTTTTTTCGTTCTCTTTTCTGAGATTTGAGGCATCTGGTTTCTTCATGTTTGCATGTGAATTGTGTTGATCATATTCTAAACTAAATTCGTTATTCCCGTTAGGAAAAAATTAACTGTAGGCCTATAAGTGATAATTTTTGGAGGAATCGATTGGTGTTGAATAACCGTCTCCGGTGTGATGTAGCGTTATCAAATTTGAGTCGCATATTTCCAACCGGCTAAGGCTTTTATTTGTTTCTGCTAAGGAATCGAAAATTACTGTCTTCAATTTTCTGAATCCCTTTTTTTCAGTTGAAATTATTATGTTAATGAGCTTGAGCACTTTTCGATTTGAATCAATTTGAGCATATTTTTCACTCGTTGCAAAGAATTTTTCTTTTGTTTGTTCACATACTGAAAACTTATCCTGAGATTTCCTACCTTTTTTATGAGGGATTTGCTGAAGTAGAAAGAGATTCAAAGATTTTTTGCATTATACCATGTTATTTGTCTATATAAACGATGAGAAACATAGATGCAGAGTGAATGGCGAATACGCGAACATAACAGATTTAATAAATAGATCTGCGTATATATTGTGTTATTTTGATATTTAAATAATTGAAGTTTTAAAAAAATAATATCTGAAAATATAAATATTTGCATCATAAACACCTATTCAAATATAGGATGAGTGAGGATTAATATTGCCCTCAATGCTAATCGCCTTTAACTGAAATATTCATACATCAGCGTTTGTTGTGAATTGCTATTGTTTGAATGATTCATTCACAAAGGAAGAAAAGATTATGAATTATCTCTTAGTAAACATTTTTATATTTTTTTATATATTGTCATCGTATCGTTTTAGCGTTCCAATTTTCGATCTATTTCATTTGATGACCTGTGTTACGAAAATATTTTTAGTAGTATTTTCCTTGTATAGAGTAAGGTCCTAACCATTGCATTTAAATAGTATGACGTCATTTTTCTATTATCGATCGGTCTTACAAGACTGTGATAATGGCGTGAATTGCATAGTTAATCAATGAGCTGAGCGGTAGGCTAGTTAAATACTAGTATTAGTAGAGAATTTTGAATAGAGGTATTATGTCGACTGAAGAAGCAAAAAATTTTTGATACGATGAGATAGCCGCCAAAAATTTGATGGAATATAATTGCCATCAGATTTTAAAGGGTTGGTAATCGTTGTACTGATATTGTCATCTTTGATTGCATTTTAAATATTAAATAATAATATATCAGAATTTTCCCACTGTTATTACTCCCTACTTTACCCTATATTTAATTCCCAAAAAAGCATGTGATTGTGAAGTGCGAAGATTTCTTAGATTTGTGAGCACAATAACACTTGAGATATTTTAGTTGTTCCCGATTTGGGTAGATTTTTTGTAGTTATTTCCGATTTGGGTAGGTTTTTTTGTATTTATTTCCGTTTTGGGTAGATTTTTTGTATTTATTGATCCCGTTGAGGGAATTTTTCTTTGGGAAATATTTGCTGCAGTGATCATTGCTAGTTTAGTAATATATCTATAGACTATTTCGACGTTGGCGACTTCTGGCAAGTATGGATTTAGAACCAATAAAGGTGCTCGTGCATATATAGCCCACACTATTCATTAAGTTTAACGGTGCACTACCAACTTGAATATGGAATTGTTCTAAGATCCTTTGGTGTTAACTATGATATAAGCATATTTCACGTATTTGTTACGGTAACAGTGATTGTGAAATGTTTGCCTTTTAGTGACTGTAGGAGGGAAGGGGTATGACGTGATGACTGACAAGAGGAAAGGGATTTGTTCTTTTTTGGTGATGTCTGCTGAATATTTTTTCGATGTGAATTTCATATTCGCTTGTTGAATTTCTTTTCCGGTACAAACGCTTTTATTTCCTTACTATTTTTTATAACATTATAGTAAATTGTAGTTTGTGTTGTATACCTTAGGCAGATGTGTGCTTGTGAATGACGACAAGGAGGAGGAGAGAAGGGAATTGCACTAGAAGTGAGGGAAAAAAGAATGTAATATGTGTCTATCTATGTCTATGTCTTGATGGTATTTGAATATATTGGCGGCGTTTAACTACGAGTGCGCAATTGCGCACGTCATCGTATTTGATTAGATGGCTGTAATTTTTGATGTTTTGCATACATCGCGATTTTCTTTTTCTATTGCTCCTTCTCGAAGCGATCTGAAAATGTGCGACGCCTCTTTGCAGAGCTTTTTTTTTTGGCATATTCTATTGATCTTATATGTTGCGACATAGACGTTGAATTTACGTCATAGCTAAATAATTAAGTATTACATGTAGTATTGTAGTATTAGAATATCACTATAGTGGTGAAGGGGATAACAATTTTCAAAAAGAGGAGGGGACTAGGGGAATGTGATTCTGTTACTGAAACGTTTGCTTGGTGGGTTCATTGTGTGAAGAATAGAATCGCTGAAATGCATCGTGTTGTTAGTTCATCGACTCTTTTTTTATTTCTCTTTTTTTTTTATTTCTATAAGAATATTTCTATATTCTTTAGTTCTCCGCTGCGCTAATACAGATCTTCTTTCTCGGCCCTTATGATATTATATGGAGATGAAAGCTTTTTCTTGTCTTAGACCAGCGTTTCTTTCTGCTCATAGGATTGCTGTTTTAAAGGAACGCAGAGGGTGAGATTGCGATATACTGTAAGTGCTTTATATATAGCAGCGTTTCATTCTTTCTTGCATACAATTCCTTGCACCTATTTGAAGCGATCAATAATCAGATTAAGTTCAGATGGACGAGGCATGCGGTCAGAAATCACCCATTTAGAGCTGATATTTTAGTAGCTGGTTTTTCTTTTTTTTTTTGGTTTTTTCGGTAAGTTGGTGTTTTCTGTCCTAGTGGTTGCTGTTAAGTGAATAAATAATAGAATTGGACTAATTTCTCTCACAGTTCTCTCCCTTTCCCCCCTCCCCCCCGCCCCCCAGCGGGAAATAAGGTTTGAAACCTGCACGGGATTGTTTGTTAGCGAGCTTTTTATGGGGAAATATCTCGAAGGAAGGCAGTTCTTTTAGTCGAAATTTTCATAATTTAGGTGATTTTGATAGGGTATTGAAGTTATAAGACGAATGGTTTGTAGTATTTTGGATGTCGAAGATGGAATTCTTTTTTACTTTTTGTGGATTTTTCTGTGAATTCAGCCATAGTCATTTCGAGTGGAAAAAGTGAGTTTGAATAGTTTGCTATCTGAATATGGTTTAATTGTGTGGAGTAAACTGGCGCACTAGGTGGCCGATTGTCTTGATTTTGGGTGTTCATGTGATTTAAGCACCTGCATGTTGGGAACATTTCATAGTTAAATTTCGTATCTGCGGTTGTAAGGAAGGGAACGAGAGGTACACTATCCACATATGGGTAGTAACTTTGAAAACTTGTTGAAATTGTTCTTTTGCAAAGTAAAGGTACTGATAAAGTATTTTCTCATATTTATAAGATAATCAGATGGTAGCGAAGATGCGAGGTAGTAAGCATCTGGTGGATCGACTTTTACTTGCATAAATCTTTTAGGTGTGAGGAACAAAGGAGTTCATAATAAGAGGTGAAATGAAAAGAGGAAGTGCAGAGGAGGAGGGAGGAAAAACCGAGTACCCAACGGGAAATGAAATGATTATTATTTTAGAGGGTACAGAAAATATTTCAATAATTTCATTTTTATCCGTTTTGTTTTGTCTTGTTTTGTTTTGTTTTGTTTTGTTTTGTTTTTTTTTTGAAAAAAACTCCACCATATTGAGTGAAAAATTTTTGTGATGGCATTTTTTCATATTTTATGCGCTTCTGGTTAATTTTTTCATTTTTATTTTCATTTTTTATTTTTGCTTTTTATTATGTATCATTTTTATTCGCTTAGTTTACTTCTAAGAAGAGATTATAATGTATTCAGTTGATCACAACTTAGTTGTGCTGTATTGCTATAAGTGATATCGACCCATAGGTTTCCTATTCACTTCACATCGTTAGGAAGTCATGAGCTAATAACGAAAACTGTATGACTCCAATATTCAGGTGGTTTTTCCCAAACGTTCTTAGTTTATCTCAAAATGGGGTAGATGAAATTTGTATTTGCGGATGAAATGATGTGGGAATTTGTATTCATCGGTGTGCTACAGGCGGAGGAAAAAGCATTGGCAATTATTCGCGTATAATTATGTAAAATTGTTGTACTGTCGCAGGAAAGGGTGTTAAATGGCACGGCATAGATGGATGAATAGTCAAATATTTCTTGGGAGGGGAGGGAGGTGGGAGGTGTTTAACTATTTGTGCCCTAAGTGCTGCATTGAATGATTTGGCGTGCTTTCGAACTTCTAATGTTGACTATTCAAATTGAAGTCACCAACACATACAATTGATGTCATCATGGGGACACATACGAGATTCTAGGTGCGTCATGTCGTACTTCCTCTTTGAGTGTCGTTTAAGGCATAGTCGTGCGTAATTTTGCATAGAGTTCGATTCATGGCTAGGAAAAAGTATGGAAATGATTTCCCGAAATCCTTTTTTCCTTCTGATTAACCTGCCCGTGAGTGATAGATTTATAGAGGTGTAGAATTTAAATTCGCAATTTTGTGCGGACGATCTGTTGCACAAGATAGATTGCCTTGTTTTATTCTTTGGTTGCTCATACCGCTGTGGAACCACGTAAACTGGACCGTAGGAGGTGTACAACGTGCCAGTCTTTTTCCATCTCTGCCTAACAGCTGTTTTTTCCAACGAGCTATTTGAAACAGAAAGAACAATTGGGTTTTGTGGCGGGGAGAGGGGAGGGGAGAGGATTACGTCATGCGCTTTTCCTAAAGAGGGCCATGTTAAGGCGATACGACCGCACGCGTCGCACGGATACGGATGGGTCGATGTGGGTTTGAGCTTATTTTACGGCTCTCTTTGAATGCAGGCACAAGGCACGTCACTATCGATTTGCATAGTTTTTCGATGTCTCGCGGTGTTTTTTTTTTCGTGAGGCCTTCCTCCTCTCTGCAGAGACTGGCTTTGACACTCTAGCATTCGTTGTTGCCCTCTCTATGCTCTTTTTCGTTTGGTGCCAGTCGTCTGTCATCTCGCAAAGAAACGCTCTCTTAGCTGTTCGTGCTATTTGAGAGGTTCTATTTGTGTTGCTTTTGCAGAGGCAGTTGAATGAAGGCTGCAGCTGGTGCTGTTTGCTGAGGGTTCGCAACCTATCTCGCCTAGCTCTTGATTGCACTCAATCGTTATGAGCCGTAGGTCATGTGGGCAGAGAACAAGAGTGGGATTGGGCTTGCCTTTTTTTGATGGTTGTGTTGCTTCTGTCGCTGCATTCGACCAAAGATCTGTCTACAAATTAATGGAGGGAACTTTCAGGCAAGTTTAATATGCGGGGATGGATATATAAAGGTTGCATTTTTAAGACCGCTTGTAACGCCTATCTGGAAAGTTTAGCCATCCTATCCAGAGGTTTTTTTTTTTTTTTTGAAGTGATGCATTTGTGGTTTTAGAAGGTGGTAAAGTTGAAAGTTGCATTTTGAGCTGTAATTTTTTCAGAAATATTATTTCTTTATGACGATCTGAAATGATTTTTACAAATATTTTTAAGAATTAGGAGTAACTTCAGACATACAGTGGTCCAATATAGGGCAGTTATGGGTTATATGCGATGGTTGGCCAAGCATTATGTGTCGCTGAAAGAATGAAAACTCGATCGGCGCGTTAGATTTATAGATTGTAATTTAAAAATTTAGGAAATTAGTTGGTTTTTATTTAGTGCGTGGAATCCATTTCTCTAATCCGAGCATGTTCGATCAGTCGAGCAATGCAAGCTATGCTTGTAGATTCTTTGAGCATGTACATAATAAAAGAGATGTTGTGTTTCTTAGGATACATAAAAGGGGCTTCCTTCATCTCTCTCCATCAGCCAATGAGAGCAGGAATTATGACCCCCAACGTAGACATTTGAAGGAGGCTGGGGAGAAGAGCAATTTCAGTGCTGCATCTGGCGTAAAAAATGGGCCAAAGTGGAGAAGGGAAAAGAGGAACTTCAGCCATTGCAGTAAATTCGCTAGTATCGGAGTGGTAGGATCGAATTTCGAGGCAGTTTGCAAGGATAAAATTATACACTCTGGAATGAGTTGAGTTTCGGACGGTTTAGTTTATATCTTTGTGGACAGTTCATTTTCTGGATTTCTATATGCCTCTAATAAGGTGCCGTTACACTTGCACTTATGATCTTATGATCAATCGCCAATGATTGGACCCCATTCGTGGTGTAGCTAAAGCGGCACATTTATGTTTGGTCAAGAACGGTCACTAGTCGGAAGATTTCTGCGAGAAGTGTCTGATCGCTGAATATGTAAATTAAGGACGAAGAGTAGTGAATATTATATATGTAAATTTAAGGATGAAGGGTAGTGTATATTGATTATGAGAAAGCACATTACCTTCGAGACAAACCTTTGAGAGAGCGTCATGTTCCTTTGTTGGGACATAAGCGGTAGCAAGTGCTATCATCGTCATCCCCTATGAAGTTACGTTGCTGTAATTTTACACGAATTATTCTATTTCAAAGGGTTCCTCTTATGAACGATTCATATAAGCCATTCGACGTGCATTATGCATTAATTTGGCTTACTCCTATAATAGTCCTTTCAAATGATTCATGTCGAGTAAAAGGAATTGCATGTAGCCGTCCAAGAAATTCCAAGTCTTTATATGTAGAAATTCTTAAAGACTATATGAAAACGACTCGTTTAGATCTACAATTTAATAGGGATTTGGAATTCTGAAATAACTACGCGGTTTTCAGCTAACTTATTTCTATAAATTGTATTGGTTATCTGAAAAATATTAGGCTTATAAAAATGAGCTGCCTATATGAAATGAGGTGAATTTATATAAATAATATTGCAGATTGTGAAATTTGCTGTGTTCAGATTTTTCTCTTTCGCATGAGGGTAGCAAGAGTGGCAATATTACACTGCATCTTGTTACCTCTAACTGCGAAGATTTCCCGCTTTCTGAATTCTTTTGATGAAGTGAAGTTTCATTTACCCATGGTTTAAGTAATGACCGGTGGTTTGATATCAAGTGAAAACACTATTAGTGGATGGATGGGTATGAACATGTGACAATACACCTGGGCAGATGCTGTAACCGGCTGAGTTATTGTAGACAACGATGCTAGCAGTTGGTATTGAACTGATATCGCAGGAATTTTTACGACCGGCTGATGATGGGAAGAGTGCATAGCTAAACTGCAATGTAATGAGCGTCGTTACTAAAATATGTGTATATTGTTTTGATAGTTGAATTATAAATGGTAGACTCTTAAGTCGAAGACTTATCGATTATGCAAACTTGGTGACGGCGAATTGTATAGATAAGGAATGACTCGCTGTATGAAAAACTATCCAACGGGTATATAAACAAATACCAATACCCCGCACAAATGTGCTTTATTAATTATAGGGTATAGTGAAGTATATGAAGTGCATAGGAAATGCGTTTATGCATGGTCTAGTCATACATACATTCATGATGGTGAAATAATTTGCATATATATGATTACCTATTTGACCGTCATGTATTTTCATTCTATTTGAGTATATTTGCATCATGTTTTGAATGCAAAGTTTACTTCAACAAGCAGAATGTTAGTTCATTTGGCACGCCTGGCTATACTTGTTTCCTTCTCCTAAAGGTTTGTAGTTACTTCATCTGTGCGAAATTTACTTTTTTTTTGGAATCTTTGTTGGTAAGAGGAGAGATGTAGATGAAATACGGTGATATTCTATGGCATAGGTTTCCGTCTAGCTGTAAATGCTCAGTGGTCATTCTGCTTGATATATGATATTGGGTAAAGGCGTATGAGGCTCTTTACGTAGTTTTCGGTTTCTTCAACTCATACATTCTAAAATAATGTTTGCTCATTCATAACTGCTGTTTCAGCTCTTGTAAACAGATTATGATCACTTTATTCCAAGCTTTTTTCGAAGTTTTGGGGCACTTTCTGTCCTTAAAAATTGCGAGAATAAAAGGGGGACTTTGTATGAATAAGCGTGTGCTCTCTTTTGCAACCAAGATATTCCCATAAAGGTGGGAGAGGAGTGTAAGTGTTTTAGTATGTGATGGATATTTGCAGAGGAATTCGCTGTATTTGATCTTAAATCTCCCTTCTACTCCGCCGTGACAACAATGGGCTAATACCGCTGTGGTATCAGTTGTTCGAATTTGACTTAAAAGTGAGGAAGAAGATCTCCAGCTCTAGTCTATATGGCTTTAATCAGATCGAATCATCTAAGGTTAAACTTAGCTTTTCGCACGATGGATGAATTTCTAAGAAGATATCCATGGGTGTTATTGAAGGATTGATAAAGATTATACTTTAGATCCTATTAATAAGCATCTCTTTAATGATTTTATTTTCATTGTTCACCTTTACTTTCAAAATTTTATGTCAATTATTTGCATCGATTATATTTTATTTTAGTGTTTCATATGAGAAAAATTCGCTGTGATTATCCATTAAGAGATTATTTTCTTCGATGTGATGTTTCTTTTGAGATATTGGTTTGTTGTTTAGTCGGTTGTTGTTCTTTTAAGTTAAAGGTCGTTGATGCTGGTGAGTAATGCTTGTCGAATGAATATTTGTTGAAGCTATTTGAACAAAACAAACTCTTCATATGATATGGTGTTTTTATTTATAAAGATTGTCAAGCTCTTCACTTTATTTGTTACTTCCGGTTTTATCTTTTTTATTTCTTCTACTTTTTATTTCTTTGTTGTTTTTTTTTTTTCGAAATCTACGCTGTTGTTAGAAATGTTCGTTTTGTTGTATTGTGATGTTCTGATTCATGCATCAAGTGCACAACTCGTCAAATCCTGTTTGTCGCTATTGCACAGAGTTGCGATGACTACCAACTATTCTAGTCGGAGATTGAGGATATTTTTTGAAGCTTATATATGCAAAGAGGGGAGTAAGAGGGCTTAAGAAGAAGTGGATTTGATATAAGAAAAGGAAGATGAGAGGGACTGCATCATGTTTATACATACATTTTTTCTTGTTACATTTTGTTGTTGTTGTTGTTGTTTTTTTTTTTTTTTTTTGCAGATCTTAACAATATTTTTTCATTAAGGTTATAGGCAACAGTGCAATCGTTTATAATGCGCATTTATAGCCATCATTGTTTACTAATAATACTGTGATATAATTTTTAAATATTTGTTCAATTCCGATTTGTTGCGATTGTATTGGGGTGATGCTGAGAGGTTTTTATTAATAATGCTGAAGAGAAGTTAACGAAATATATTAATGGAAACTTTTCACTAGTTTTAATTGGTACTTAATTACTTAAAATGGCTACTTAATCAGTTGATGGTCGTTGATAGGTAACTGCACTTGTGGATAAAGAGTATATCTGCTACAAGCCACTATAGTGGATATATAAGCCAATTAGAGTTCACCTAGATTGTCAGTGGACGGTGGGAATGGATATTATTGCTTAAAACATGGAGAAGATTGATAGCATCCCCATTTTCAATTGCTAATAATTGTTTCTGAATTTGTTTAAGGAGGCTCGTAAAGCAGCCAATGATACGACATTGGCATCGGTGGCCGCAAATCTTGAGCCCATTGGGCGGATTCAGATGCGAACGCGGCGAACTTTGCGTGGTCATCTCGCTAAAATCTACGCAATGCATTGGGCGTCTGATTCCAGAAATCTCGTTTCCGCATCTCAAGATGGAAAGCTCATCGTTTGGGACTCTTACACTACTAACAAAGTGAGTTTCGAACAAATTTTTGGGGCTCGATGAGTGTTCTCTTCCAGTCATATAAGAATAGGCATCGTCGTTTTGATTTGTTCGGTTGTGACACTTCAAAATGACGCTGTTGTGTTCCTGAGATGTGATGCGGTCGAATTGAATCCGTAATTAACTCGCAGTCATGCATAATCAGTTCAGTATATATTATCATTCCTGTAAACGAGATATTTTAGGCTTAACTGATTGTTTGTGCTCAAAGATACATCGGTACTCAAAAGGCGGGTATTCGCATGACTAAGCTCAGACGGATCATCGCCCCCATTTCTTTCTCACCACTCCCTTCCTCCCCCTTCTTTGTCGCCCTCTTTCGTCGACTGACATATCTTTAAGTATCACCCATAAACAGTCAGCAGTGCGACATTTTATTTTTCATATATTTTTTGTTGGCAGATGTCGCAGAGAAAATGTGTCATTTTAATGCGCTGTTTTTTTGCGAACCATCGCGACGGTATTGATTATGTCTCACTCCCCTCTCTCCTCTCTACTCTCCTCTCCTTTTCGTTTTTCTTATGCCTTTGTTCTTTCAATCTCGCTTTTTTTTTACTCTTTTTCCTCTTTTGACAAATTTTTAAATGTTTACTGATCGAGCGCTTAGTGAATTTTACGAATGTTAAGGGAGGATGACTTTGCGGTGTGATGAAGTTTCCCTAAGAGAGGATACATTGGCCAAAGGGTGTCGCGTTACTTGAGATAATTAGCCACGATTGAGGAGAATATGCTACACTGTGAGTGTCCTATATGTTTATGGGCAGATCAGATAGCAGCAACAGAGACCTTCTGTTTGACAGCACTGTGGCATTGATTTAGATGATGTGGTAATGCTGCTATATGAAGAGCTATTAATCTAATCAAGTGCAGTGAGTAGGGTAGGCAGCTAGCTGTTAGGTGCACAGCGGCAGCTGGATGCTGCATCGGTTACCCGGCAACTGTGGACGCTTAGCATCCAACACACCATT